>JAVTVY010007330.1:0-46814 GCA_036873755.1 Hanleya hanleyi | reverse complement strand
GCCAGCCAGCTATCTACCAAATGTAGGTCGAGGTCACAGGTCAAAGGTCAGTGTGACCGAAAAATCAGGAAATCATTAAAAATTTCTAATTTTTTGTGAGTGGAATCAATAGGGGGAAATGAAGCGTCGCATACCAAAATATAGGTCAAGGTCGAAGGTCAAAGGTCACTGTGTCCCCAAAATCAGGAAATTATTAAAAATAATATTTCTTTGTGTCAGTAGATACATTAGGGGGACACGATGTGGCACACACCAAAATGTAGGTCAAGGTCAAAGGTCAACGTCACTGTGACCCCAAAATCGTGAAATTGTTCAAAATCATGATTTTTTTAGTCCATTGAGAAATTACAGGTAGCTATTTTGTCATGTACCAAAATTTAGACCCAGGTCAGTAGTCCAGATCACTGTGACCCCAGAATCAAGGTCAAAACTCAGTGCGACCTAAAAATCAGGAAATCATTAAAAATTACCAATTCTTTGTGAGTGAATTCAATAGGGGGAAATGCAGTGTCGCATACCAAAAATTAGGTGAAGGTCAAAGGTCACTGTGACCCCCAAATCAGGAAATAATAAAAATAACATTTCTTTTGTGTCAGAAGATACATTAGGGGGACACGATGTGTCACATACCAAAATGTAGGTCAAGGTCAAAGGTCAAGGTCACTGTGACCCCAAAATCTTGAAATTGTTAAAAATCATGTTTTTTGTGTCCATTGAGAAATTACGAGAAGACGGTTTATCATGTACCAAAATTTAGGTCAAGGTCAATAGTCAAGGTCACTGTGACTCCAGAATCAAGAATCTTTGAAAATTACTTTTTTTGTGTCTGGATACATTAGTGGGACATGATGTGTCACATACCAAAATGTAGGTTAAGGCCGAACGTCAAGGTCACTGTGACCCCCAAAATTATGAAATTCATAAAAATCATAATTTTTTTGTGTCCATTGATACATTGAGTTAGGACAATGTGTCGTGTACCAAAATTTAGGTCAAGGTCAAAGGTCAAGGTCACTGTGACCCCAAAATCAGGAAATCATTAAAAGTCACATTTTCCTATGCCTGTCGAAGAAGAGATCATTTAATGCAATGTTGATGTTGGCTGCGTTCTGTCCATTCATCCATTAACATTTGTTGTCCATGCGATAACTCTAGTTTCAAGGTATGGATTGGTACCAAACTTTGAGTATACCTTACTCGCATGGCAAAGAGGAGCCATACATCAATTTGTCAAAGGTCAAGGTCACAGTCCCCCGAAACTGAATCAAGTTTAGCTGACTATATGTGTTAGGTTGGAATATTCAGAGTTCTCTCCCCTACATATATATGGCATTTGTCCTGTGGAGTTGTCTCCCGTGTTTGAAACAGCTACATTTAGTTAAACTGTTGTGAAATATAAACCATACATTTACTAATTTAATGGGGAGAGGGGTCCTTTATGAACTTCATACCTGTTTATTAACTCAAGAACAAAGGTTTACTTCATCAGTTTCTTCTTCCTTCATTAAAAATTTTCTCATTTGAAAGAAATCCATTTGCAGGAAAACTACTATTTTCTTGTGTTTGACTATTGTCGATTTCAGTGTGGGATATGTGAGCTCTCGGCTCTTGCTCCAAGGTCAACTAGTTACCAAGGGTTAAGCTCATTTTAGTTTATCATTCAATATAAGATGTGATATATGTTATATTCTCAGAAGCACAAAATTGTAGACCTTTCTCTGGATTGCTAGCTACCAATTGGAATCAAGGCTATTGAACAAACTTGAAATTTGGACCAATGTAATTCAAGATATACGGGTGTATATTGAAGCCCCTTGGGCTCTTGTTGAATTTGGTGCTAATACTGTTATATAGAATAGGTCCTTGGATTATGGACGCGGATATTCTTTAATGGACGACGGCTGAATTATGAATGACAGACCAGACGCTTGTAACTCAACCATTACATTCGCATCGAGAGGTTCAAGATGAAACTCTTCGATCTGTACGGGCTGGTCTGCGGGTCAGCGTGTGCGCCGCATCAATAGATTTGAAGGACGCATACTTTCACGTACCGAATCACTCTGGTTTCAAAAAGTACCTACGGTTCGCCATCGATGGCAAGATATTAGAATTCCAAGCGTTACCGTTCGGAATTAAATCTGCCCCTCGGATTTTCACATGGGTAGTGGATGCCCTGTCGGTCATCCTACGGGAGTGTGGTGTAGATATCAGCACCTACATCTACGATTGGTTGATCAAGGGACCGTCAGAAACTATGGTCACCTATGCGATCATGTTGACTATCCCATGTGCTCCTCAGTGGCTGAATGGTCAACATACCCAAGTCGGCGCTGACCCCATCACAGTTCATACATCTGGGGCTTCAGTTCGATCTCCGGATTGGGTAGGATTTATTCCAGTGGCGGATCACGCAACAGGTGACCCTGCAAGCGGCACACATTCTGGGAATCAGGAAGTGTTTGCAGACTGTCTCGTCAACAGAGACTTCGTCCTACCAAGTAGCAGCTAAATGATTTGGTACTCAGACAAGTCTTCGATCAGTGATTGACCCCTCATGTAGACCTATTTGCCACGAAGGACAACAAAAAGATCTAAACATATATGAGCCCGTTTCCGGATCCAACGGCTCACGCCGTGGATGCCCTAGCAGTTCGGTAGTCAGGAATGTATGCTTACATGTATCTTCCGACCATATTCATTCTGATGGTTCTCAAAATAATTGAGAGCGATAATTTCCAAGTCATTCTAATCACTCCTTTCTGGCCGACACGATTGTGGTTCACGGGTCTCTTCAGCCTAGTCGTAGACTACCCACGCAATCTGCTGGACCGTTCAGACCTCACACAATGTCGGGGGCGTCGAGGTCATGACAACCCAAGTATGTTCAAATTGACTGCCTGGAATCTGTCATCGAGTCTCGACGTCAGGATAGCTTTTCTCAACAAGCTGCATCTCTCATGGCGCAATGTAGAAGGCCCTCCTCCAGACGGGTTTATAACTCTAAACTCAGTCTGTTCTCGGAGTGGTGCGAGAGAAACAATAAGAATCCCTCTCAAACCACTCAGGGAGAAGTAGCAGACTTCTTCGTATATTTATACGAAATAAGGGGCAACAACTAGTCACAATATCTGGTTACGGGTCTGCCATAGCGACAATCCACCCTGGTTATCGAGACGGGTCTAAGGTTATGCAGAGCAAACCTTTTAACGACCTGATCAAAGGCATGTTCCAACAACGACCTCGGGTGAAGGAATTGCCTCCTGCATGGAACCTCGAAGTGGTCGTTAATGCACTTACGAGACCACCTTTCGAACCCATGGTCAGGCCAGCCTTAAGATCTCAATACTTAAGACATTTCTCGTAGCTGAAATTCATGCTCTCTCCGCCGAGAAAAATCGCTTACGTTTTACGGGCGAAGGTCTGCTACTTCAGCCCTGGGCCGACTTAAAACGGAGACTATGAAACATGGCGCAAAACCACTGGTTTTAGCTGACCAAGGGAAGTTTTCTCATGCATGACGATAAATTCTTGTGTCCGGTGCATGCTGTGAACTACTGTATCGAAGCTACCAAACACCTTCCAACTTCAGACAATCATTTGTGGATTACTCATCAGATCAATACCCACAAACCGGCTTCCAAGACACCATGAGGCATGGATTGTTGAAACCATTCAGATGATCTATGCAGCTGCCCAGACAAAAGATTTTGTTTTCGCCTAAGCTCATGAGACCTGAGTGGTAGCCACTTCGGAAGCATTATTTAAGGGAGCTTCACTTAGTGACATTATCGACGTTGCTCAGTGGAGAACTGAGGCTACTTTCATAAAGTATTATCTCCTGGACCCTTCTACGTCAACAGCTAGCATTGAAATGGCTACTTTCTTCTTTGAAGTAGCAGGAACGCAACTTGGCTGGGTGGTGCTTAGTTGATTCGTCGTCGTATAGCTGAAATATTGTTGAAAGCGACATTAAATTCTATTCACTCACTCACTCTCTCTCACGAATAGGCTGAGCAATGCATGTGCAAAGGGACCCGTCCGACGCCGATGCATCCTCTGGGAACGGGCCTCGGCCAGTGTCAAGATAGCATTAAGTGAGTATTCCAATTCGTCACATTTAATGTTTACCCTTTGCATATTTGCTCAATATATTAGGGTTAACCCTAGCAGGTGATGCCACAAGAAAGCTCGGACTTTCCAGTGTACGAGTTGTCACAGCGAAACAACTCACCAATTACCAATATACGAGTTGTCAAAGCATTTCCATCATAGCTCTCTAGATTTATATCTAATACCGCTTATGTCAGTGCTAGGGGACGTGTGGTCATATCATCCAAGTTGCCACATGAACAGGTACAATAAAAGCGTACCTGAGATACAACACAGATCACGAATCGTTAGATTCTTGGTATGTGCTTTAGAACTGGTTTCCCGGAAGACTATACTGTGAAGTCATATGAATCTGTCAGTATGTCGGCACCTCTTCCCACTTCCATTTTATGTGTTGTAATTTCACCAGGGATGTGCCCCCCTCAAGTTGTCAGGTAAAAGAGAGGGCTGAGTTACATGTATACATAACAGTGACGGCCTGGGAGCTCTCAAAATTGATGCAGGTATCTACCTAATGTCTTTGTTTCGCCAACCCGCCGGGGTTCTCGCAAATTATAGGGTTCCCCAACAGTATTGCATAAATAGAGGATCTTACACGAGTGGCTATTTAATATGAAAGTTATGACACGAGTTGAGTAAGTTTTATATGTTGCGAGCTTTATCGAGCAACATATAAACTTACTCAACGAGTGTCATAACTTTCATATTAAATTGCCTCGAGTGTAAGATTCTATTTATCACATAACTGTTTTTAAGTAAATTATAAACACAATAATTCAAAAGATTTCATTATCAAATCTACCTCAAAATTTCTTTACTTTGTTTCATTCTCGACGAAAAACGGCCCTGGCTCAGGCGCATCACGGCCTTACAAGTTGCTGTATACGCTAAGCCGATATAGTTCCAAAATGTAACAGAGCTTGAGTACCTCCCTTTAAAGCTGTTCAGTTTTCACAGTATTTCAAAATATCGTACACCATTTCACAACAGCATGAAATAAGTTTAATTTGTTAATTGGCTGTTCTTCATACATTATTTATTTGGGATCATGTCATTCCACGAGTTACACTCGTGTCCGCTGCATGTCATCATGCGCGCGACAGGTTGGCGAGTTCTCAGCGAGGTGACAACATGCTAGGCTGACAAGATTATTTTGAATACGTAATCCGTTTGAAGTCTCTAATCATCCAGATCTATTGCAAGAAATAAGCAAACATAGGCAAGAATCCATGCAGATATTCCAAAAAAATGATCAAACGTTTACTGTCGAGATCTGACGGGATACGGTACTCCAAATGGTGGGCTGGTTCGATTCGCCAAACAAAAATGACGGACTACGACTGGTACGTGAGTACTTTATTCAAAATTTGAAGCTCAAAACTGTCGAAATAATGCATTTTATCACATAACTGCGGTGTTATTAGGGACATATGGTCATGACATATTTATCGTATGCACCTAGGTGAATAACACTTTCAAACACGCTGATTGGATAATACATGTAGCGTGAGAAAATAAATTACTACGCTTGGTCGTGACGTCACTGGACTATTTTTCCCATTGATAATATTTTACTACGAAATACTATGTTTACAAGTGCAACAACAACATAGATATCTGCAAGACGATCATTTATCCAGATACATGCATCGGCCTGCAAACTATAGAGTTCGTCACACCTGCAAGCAACCCCAGGTAATGGCATTGTGGTAAGACGACTGGTTCTATCTTGTTTGAATTTTAATATTCAGTTCTTGGCCACTCATGTACCTGGTAAATTTAATGTGCTAGCTGATGCTCTCTCATGTATACAGATAGACGAATTCAGACTTCTGGCCCCCGATGCTCAACGGAACCCCAATCTCATCCCGCCACTTCCTGCGTTGCCCTGTTGGAAGGGCTAGAACATCTCCTACACCACACACTTGCCCCTTCATTCAGGTGGTCATACTACCGCAAGTTTTTCAGGTGTTTTGTCACCAGTATCAGCTCAGCAGAAAGTTACCTCTGTCCATCCCCACCATAGCTCTTTTTATTTCATACCTAACCTCAAAACAATTTTCGGCTTCCACAATCACTTCTTACCTGTCCGCCATTTCGTATGCCCACAAAGTTCTGAATTTTTCAGATCCCACCTCCAGTTTTCTGATCCATAAATTACTGCGCGCATGTCGAAAATTGTCCCCATCAAAGGATAATCGTTTACCAATTACGAAGGAAACTCTCCATCGCATTGTCGATGTCCTGCCTTTGTCAATTCCAACCCATTACCGCGTTTGCTTATTCAAAAGCATGTTTTTACTAGCTTTTAGTGCCTTTCTGCGTGTCGGCGAAGGTCCCACATCAAAGAATTTGCTGCAACTCACGGCAGTTCGTTTCGATCCAGCTACGTCGAGCCTTTGCTTAACCATCATAGATTTTAAACACACCTCGGGGGATCCGTTCCACCTTACTATCCCAAAATCAGACTCTTCATACTGTACGTTCAGGGCGATGCGGGAGTTCATCGACAAGCGGGATAATGCTCCGGGTCCATTATTCGCATATCCACCAGCCCTTCCAGTGTCTCAACAGGAATTCACGACCGAACTCCATAATGCCCTGACGACAGTGGGGCTTCCCGCCGAACACTTCCGCAGCCATAGCTTTCGCATTGGAGCAACTACGGAAGCTTCAGCTAGAAGATTATCTGACAGTCAGATTCGCCGACTGGGGAGATGGGAATCAGACGCATTCAAGTCTTACATTCGTACAAATTGCGCTATCAATAATGCATGAAACTTCCTTAATTGGTCCTCGACACTCAAAGCCTTTTGCTGGTTGCATCTGCTTTGTGTTTCAATTCTATAAATATACAGACGTCTTAACTACTCTAATACGTCAACGCGGGGAATGCCAATGGGCTTCTTGCGGACTGCAGCAGCCATATATCGACGACATTAGTAACAGACTATCTCACAATTTCACTGTATCCTGTATTTTATTGTGTACCTTGCTTTCTAATGCCTCTGTATTACTATTCATTTACATTACAAGCGTCTAATCCGTCATTCATAATCCAGCCGTCGTCCATTAGAGAATATCCGCGTCCATAATCCAAAGAATAATCTAATACTGGGTTGCAGGCTGCACCCAGTTGTCCTCCAGGTTGGTTCTCACCAGTTCAGTTTAGTGTGCTGGAGATTACGGGCTGTATCTCCTAGTCAGATGTCAATATTCTGGTAAACTGTCATTTCAAACGTAGTTGAACCATCCTGGAGGAACATGTGTTTGTGCCCCATCTTTTCCCAGCAAAACCCCCATAAATTTGGGGGGCTGGGTTTTTAATGCGGGGCACATCCCAAGGTGGTAGCGGTACGGAAGGAGGTTGGTTCATTTAGGATCCCGTCCCCCCCCCCGACACTCCCTTCTTCTTTTCCATTGGTCGGCTATGCGCGTACGGATTTGGATTGGGGCTGCCACTCGCGAGCGCCGCGAGCGGTGGTGGCGGTTCAGCCCCACTGCCTTCATTTGGTCTTTTTTGGTCAGCCACATACTTTCCGTGTTACTAGTAATACATTTTAGTTCACAAGTTTCGATCTATTTCTGGTAACACGTACAGCTAAATTCTACTAAATTCAGGATTTTCAATTCATCCATTAAATAGCCACTAAATGTGGACTTTTGCTAACTTCTGGATTTTTAATTCATTCATTAAATAGTCACGAAACGTGGCTTTAGTCGACCATACCCCAGTGTGTTTGATGTTTCTTTATTTATTCGTCTCCAAGCTGAATGCAGGCACAAATAAAAAGTTACGACCGCGTAACCGAGTTTGTGCCGGCATTTAGGAATGTTATTTTGCCCCAGGCAGTCCGCTAACTGCCTTTGTCTATAGCTTTCCCGCGAAACCCTACTGTTTATTGATAAGACCGAGAAAGAGCCAATCACGGTTGCACTGGAAACCCACGTGACCGTACCGCACAAAGATAATCTCTGCTTCTATTCACTCTTTAGCCGGTCTTTTGTGATGCAACAGCATCTTTAGAGTTCGTCACAGCTTCGACCTCCTTCCTCCCCGCCACCTCCTTTATAATAGGCAAGGGCGGTTCAGCCCCACTTCCTTCATTTGGTCTTTTTTGGTCAGCCACATACTTTCCGTGTTACCAGCTATACTTTAATAAATACATTTTAGTTCACAAGTTTCGATCTATTTCTGGTAACACGTACAGCTAAATTCTACTAAATTCAGGATTTTCAATTCATCCATTAAATAGCCACTAAATGTGGACTTTTGCTAAATTCTGGAGTTTTAATTCATCCATTAAACAATCACTAAAAGTGGACTTTTTCTAAATTCACGATTTTCAATTCATTCATTAAATTATGGTGTTCTATTTGTGCCAATTTGATCTCGCGCGTCGACTTGCAAAAGTCGACGCACGACGCGCGACGCGAAAAGTCGACGTCGTGTTTTGAAACGCGACGTCGCCCTTTCCGTCGCGCGTCGACTTTTACAATGTTAAAGAGATAGGCCAAAAGTCGACGTCGTGTTTCAAAAGTCGACGTCGACTTTTGCCCTATCTCCTAACATTGTAAAAGTCGACGCGCGACGGAGAGGGCGACGTCGCCTTTCAACACGCGACGTCGACTTTTTGCGTCGCGCGTCGTGCGTCGCCTTTTTGAAGAATCAAAACTCGACGCGCGACGGAAAAAGTCGACGTCGCGTTTTAAAAGGCGACGTCGCCTTCTCCTTCGCGCGTCGTGCGTCGGGTTTTATAATGTTAAGAGATAGGCCAAAACTCGACGTCGTGTTTCAAAAGTCGACGTCGACTTTTGCCCTATCTCCTAACATTGTAAAAGTCGACGCGCGACGGAGAGGGCGACGTCGCCTTTCAAAACGCGACGTCGACTTTTTCCGTCGCGCGTCGACTTTTAAAAAGTCGTCGCGCGTCGCCTTTTGGTTTACGAAAATGCGCATGTCTGGGGAGCATGTATTACTATAATGTTCACAGCTGTGATTTTCGATTCTTGTAGCTCCTGACCGGTGTTGGTAATTTGGTGAGAATTTACTGCAAGATAGCAAGAATGACAAGATATTTTTCATGCATGGAGACTATGTACAACATAATATATTTGTTTCGCTGTCTAAAATGTTTTTTTTGCTGATCAATTTTCGAATACTGGTACCTGTATTCCACAAAATGCACACCCCTCAATCGAGAGGACAATTCGCATCTATTAGCTTGTCAATGTGTTACTATTTCGCCGGACTAATACGTAAATTAAATTCAAGTTTCCAATAATGAACAAAAAGCGTATGTAAGTAACTATTTTGCAGGATTAACAGTAACGACTGGAAAACAGAGGGAAAATAATTAATCGCTTGTGTAGCTCAATGGAACTGTGAGATCTAACATTCTGGAGACATCCTGATGAATGTCTCCTGATAAAACGCGCCACGTTGCATTTTATCTCGAATCATACAACCCTTTTTAATAGTAAGGCTTTGTTTTCTGCCATTTTAGACGAGTGACTATATGCTGTCAAAGTAAAGGTGAGGTGTGGGGTCATTTTACTTTCGTTTTCGGCCGGAAAACAGTAAGATCCCACATTTCCTTTGAGCTACACAAGCTATTAATTAGTTTTTCTCTGTTTTCCAGTCGTTACTGTTACTCCTGCAAAACTGTTACTTACATAAGCTTTTGGTTCATTATTGGAAACTTGAATTTATTTTACGTATTAGTCCGGCGAAATATGAACACATTGACAAGCTAATAGATGCGTATTGTCCTCGCGATGGAGGGGTGTGCATTTTGTGGAACACAGGTACCAGTTGTTCGAAAATTAATCAGCAATATAACATATCTGACAGCGAAACAAATAAATTATGTGGTACATAGTCTCCATGTATTTAACATACATCTTGCCATTCTTGCTTTGTTGCAGTAAATTCTCAGCAAATTACCAACACCGGTCAGAAGCTACAAGGATAGGAAATCGCAGATGTGAACATTTTTTATTTTTTTTCGAAATTAACACCCCAAATCACAATACAAAGAAA
Organism: Hanleya hanleyi; assembly: GCA_036873755.1. Lineage (NCBI taxonomy): Eukaryota > Metazoa > Mollusca > Polyplacophora > Lepidopleurida > Hanleyidae > Hanleya > Hanleya hanleyi. The sequence goes on along the minus strand of JAVTVY010007330.1, from coordinate 36,658 downwards.
CAATACGAGACAGAACAAGACTATATGATACGATACAATACAATAAAATACAAAATAATACCATACATTACAATACAATATATTACAATTCAACATATTACAACTCAATACATTACAAAACAATACAATTCTAAACAATACCATATCATACAGTACGGTGAAATATACCATAATACAACACATCACAGTACAAACACACATACACCTTTACATAAAAGAAGAAAGTTAACAAAGATTGTGAATTTTATATAATACGTTTGTAAAACGTATAGTGGCAAACTTCAATTGATAATTTGATTGATAATTTATTGTGTCTCGTGAACAATATGGAATACATGCTCCCCAGACATGCGCACTTTTGTCGCGCGTCGACTTACTTTTAAAAAGTCGACGCGCGACGCGCGACGGACATTCGCGTCGCGCGTCGACTTTTTAAAAGTCGACGCACGACGGAAAAAGTCGACGTCGCGTTTTGAAAGGCGACGTCGCCCTCTCCGTCGCGCGTCGCGCGTCGACTTTTACAATGTTACGAGATAGGGACGTCGACTTTTGAAACACGACGTCGACTTTTGGCCTATCTCTTTAACATTGTAAAAGTCGACGCGCGACGGAAAGGGCGACGTCGCGTTTCAAAACACGACGTCGACTTTTCGCGTCGCGCGTCGTGCGTCGACAAAAGTCGACGCGCGAGATCAAATTGGCACAGATAGAACACCATATTAAATAGTCACGAAACGTGGCCTTAGTCGACCATACCACAGTGTGTTTGTTGTTTCTTTATTCATTCGTCTCCAAGCTGAATGCAGGCACAAATGATATGACCTGACATGCTATGCTTGTGAAAGAACAAAACTGGGATCTTCAGAGCTGTCAGGCAAGCCGGAATGTAAGGAGGCCCTAGAGGGGGGTGTCCGAATTTCTGGTATTTGGTATAAGAGGTTCAGAATTGCTCCAACAGTATTAGATAATATTAATTATTATGCACAAGATAAGTATAAAGGGACTTTAATACAATAGGGGGTTACAAAAACCCTTCTCAATTTGTCATTCTAGTTTGAAGAAATATGGGAAATATAATTTCATCTTTATATTTATCTTTTACGTTATTTCGACCAATTTGGCTTAACCTTTTTAAGTTTTTGGGTGTGTGGGCGGTGGTATTAGGGAGAAGTGTCGAAATATGGGGCCTCTATATATAACCCCATGCTTTATATAAATCCACATCAAGGTGTGAAACGGACTTTGGGTGAATCTAGAAAAACGGTTTGCCGCCAAACAAAATACAACAGCATATTCTACAAGTATCACTTTATATACGTCAAATCAGTAAATTTGTGCAATTCTTTTTGTCCGTGGTCCGTCCGTCGTCCGTCCATCGTCCGTCCGTAAACAATTCTTGTTATCGCGATTTCCCAGGAACTACTGCATGGATCTTTCTCAAATTTGGTATACAGGTTTGCACTTGGGGTCTAGTTGTGCAAGATACCTTCTCTGGTCCGATTCGAAAATCCAATATGGCCACAAGGCGACCACCTTGGATTTCCCCATGAAACCTTGTTATCTCGATTTCTCAGAAACTACTGCATGGATCTTTCTCAAATTTGGTACAGAAGTTCCCCTCGGGGTCTAGTTGTGCAAGATACCTTTTCTGGTCCGATTCGAAAATCCAATATGGCCACTAGGCAGCCATCTTGGATTTCCTCATGAAACTTTGTTATCGTGATTTCTCAGGAAGTGCTGCATGGATCTTTCTCATATTTGGTACACAGGTTCCCCTTGTGGTCCAGTTGTGCAAGATACCTTTTTCGGCCCGATTCGAAAATCCAATATGGCCACCAGGCGGCCATTGTTCTTGTTCTTGTTCTTGTTCTTGTTAGGTAAATCCCTCCTTCATGTAGGAGCACCTCCTATTGGAGTAGTCATTTATAAACAGTTCAGAAAGTCATTAAAGTTCTTTAAATTGTTTGCAACCAATTCTGGTAGACCAGTCAGGAGTCTCAGGTTGGGTCGAGGAGCTCCAGTCTTCTGTGATGAATTGTGTATATGTAGTGTCGCAGGACTCTTTCACCCACTACGACACATGAACAGGGTGCTAGATAGCGTCCAGGGTTCAATAGGAATGTCAGGAGGTCATCAGGTGACGCTGCAATTTCCTTAACTTTACTGCAGCAAGCAGGGCAGATGGAAGACACAAGTAATGACACATACTTTAGCATGTTTAGTCTGATGCTGTTGTTAGAAGTTGGTTTTCCGGCGCAACTCCAAGACCTTATTTAAAATAGGAAATAACCTAAAATAAGTCGCAATGTAGAGCTGCAAACACGGGAACTTCTTTATTACACCGAAGTGTGTCTTCTCGTGATAAAATATACTGAACTACAAAACTACAAATCTACACAAGAAATCCAGTTGGAATTATGCACAACTTGGTCCGACAGAAGCTGGTTGTCCGAGTTTCTGGTTCCTCATAAACACAAATTGCATATCTTATATAGTCTAACTATAATACAGCATGACATATAGTGACTGCTATTCAAACATAGGTAACAAAGTATTTTAATTGTAATTGTTTCTCACTCCGTGAGTCTGGCAGACGGACTAATTCTCAAACCTGTCAAACTATCAAATAATAATAATAATAACAGCTGACCGGTCTGAGATCGCCATCTGTCTGCCATGAACCCGTGAAGTGATAATATTGTGCCATTATCACGGCGGGATGAACTTTTACTTAAATCAAATATCAGCATGCCGAAACATGACAGCTGGCAATAAAATACCCTTTGTCAATGTACATTCTATAAACAGTGAAATGTAACGTATATACAAACTGTAATTAAAAATGATAAAACAGGAGAATTTTACAGCAATCCAGTATGTCTAATATTAATTAACACGAGAGGAATAAAATGTAATGTTGTTGAACACTAACAGTGAATTCTTAAGTAATTATTATGAATTGATAAGATATGAGAACATGCAAATATATGTACAAATTTATCATTATAAGTGCTCAATCGTAAAGTATGAAATGTAGTGTTTGTAAATTTGAAATACAGATTATGAACGAGAAATAGATGTATAAATATCTCTGCCCATTAAACGGATTATAAACTGGATATATGTAACTATAACATATCCCTCTCGCTCCGCCAGTTTCGCCCTCGAAACCTATGTTTTGAGCGTGGGACTTTTTCATAAATACTAGATGGTGACAATATAATCCAGGTTTAAGATATGCAGGATCTCACTAGCACTATTAAGAAGCTGTGCCTATGGATGACGAAAACTATCATGTGGAATAAAATGAAATAATAGAAGCGTGGTAGTAAAACGAAATGCATACATAAGGAAGCATCTACATGGAAATTAAGAAGAATACGCATAAGTTATCCCCAATAGCCTTGATGTTGAAATTGCATTCGCTCACGATGTTGTAGCATATGATCGATGTGATGTTGTTCAGCATGTCGGCGAATGTCGTCTTGAGAAATGACATTACATAAAGGTTGCTCAGTTTTCACAAATGGGCGTGGTCCAGGAATGTCATTTTCATGGGCAGCTAAATATGCTTTCCCTGCGGCATCTAACTTCTCTTTTGCAATCCATTGCTTGGCTTGGGGTCCCAAACCTTGCCACTGAACTTGAAATTGTTCACAATCATTTTTTATCCTGCGTCGAGTGATTTTCTCTGTTGGTCGGATCGTAGGAACCCCGTAATATTCTTTCTTCCCTTCTGTGTCAGTTCTTTCCTTTATATACCCCTGCTGGATAGGGGTGACGTCTGTTACAGGTGAATGTTCACGAACAGGATGAACAGTTTGATCAGTTTTTGAGACAGACGATATGCCAACAGGTTGAAATGGTGTCACAGTCTGAGATGATCCATCTCGATATGTGTTGTCCGTTTGTGTCTCTTTATGTTCGATAGTGAACTCTGTTTGAGTTTCTGATGATTGTGTAAGAAGTGATGGATTGGTGACTGTACTGACCTGGGTGATATCCTGCGCCGGTGCAGATTTTACTCTCATCGCTGTGTTCTTCTCCTCGCACATACGATCTTTGAAGGCTAAGAATCGTTGATTGTCACGACGAACAGTCGACGGCGACTTACGTTTCGCACAAGCCACACTGACGTCTTTCGGGAGTACATCCACGTTCCCCCACGTAAAAGTCACTTGAATGGCGTCACCGTTCGTGTGCTGCAAATTCCAGCTTGTCGGTTCAGCCGGCACACCGAGCATGTTCAATATCTGAAAGACGTCCAAGGTTGGGATCGTAGCCATCTTGAATTTCGGGGAGGAAGCTAGCTGGTTGTTGGTAGGCAGTCGCTTGGAGACTGAGCTTGAGGTAACCGAGATCTTACCACACTTCTGCACCAAGTGTTAGAAGTTGACTTTCCGACGCAACTCCAAGACCTTATTTAAAATAGGAAATAACCTAAAATAAGTCGCAATGTAGAGCTGCAAACACGGGAACTTCTTTATTACACCGAAGTGTGTCTTCTGATGATAAAATATACTGAACTACAAAACTACAAATCTACACAAGAAATCCAGTTGGAATTATGCACAACTTGGTCCGACAGAAGCTGGTTGTCCGAGTTTCTGGTTCCTCATAAACACAAATTGCATATCTTATATAGTCTAACTATAATACAGCATGACATATAGTGACTGCTATTCAAACATAGGTAACAAAGTATTTTAATTGTAATTGTTTCTCACTCCGTGAGTCTGGCAGACGGACTAATTCTCAAACCTGTCAAACTATCAAATAATAATAATAATAACAGCTGACCGGTCTGAGATCGCCATCTGTCTGCCATGAACCCGTGAAGTGATAATATTGTGCCATTATCACGGCGGGATGAACTTTTACTTAAATCAAATATCAGCATGCCGAAACATGACAGCTGGCAATAAAATACCCTTTGTCAATGTACATTCTATAAACAGTGAAATGTAACGTATATACAAACTGTAATTAAAAATGATAAAACAGGAGAATTTTACAGCAATCCAGTATGTCTAATATTAATTAACACGAGAGGAATAAAATGTAATGTTGTTGAACACTAACAGTGAATTCTTAAGTAATTATTATGAATTGATAAGATATGAGAACATGCAAATATATGTACAAATTTATCATTATAAGTGCTCAATCGTAAAGTATGAAATGTAGTGTTTGTAAATTTGAAATACAGATTATGAACGAGAAATAGATGTATAAATATCTCTGCCCATTAAACGGATTATAAACTGGATATATGTAACTATAACACTGTTCAGAGCTGGGCATAGGACCAGGAAATGTTGTAGGTCTTCATCGCCATTCAAACATAGCTGACACTCTGGATTCACCCTATACTGGTTTCCCTGCAGTGTCTATCATCCGGTGAGAATCCGTAATCTTATCGGTAACTTCCGAATGTCCAACGGACTGGATGTTACGGAAGAGATCGCGATGTGTGGACTTTCCAGTGATTCGGTCCTCACTAGGTAGCGGAGTGATGGGTATAATTTTGCCTTACAGAAGATTAGTTTAGTCAAGTAGGAGGTGATAGTCTCATTAACAGTTTTCTTCCAGGATTGCGTTGGTGGGGGGATTCCAGTAGTTCATGGATAGATGGGAGGCTGTACTGTGCCAGGATTTTCCGCGATTAAACAAACCAGCTTTTCTTAACAAAGCCTTTCATGAACACTTGGCGAATCGCAACTTTACACAGTACGGAGTCTTGGTTCCTGAGGATACCCAGGAGCATATTTAGGATGCGCATGTGGATACGTGGTTCGATAGGAAGGACACCCAGAAGGATAAATGGAGCTGGTTCGGCCACTCTGACAGGTAGAGATAAGAGTTCTTTCAGTGTCTTTCGAAAAAAGAGTTCTAGTTTCTCGACATCAGATTGAGTTAGTAGCAGCGTCTCCATTCCGTGTAGCAGGATAGGTATTATGTAGGTTTCTAGAAGATGGATAGCGCCGACAGGATTCTGGCCATTCTTCCCATGGAGACCAGCTTCCATAAGAGAGTAGATTGCTCTACGCACCTTCTTCGTGTTTTCTTCAATTGTGAGTTCCGGGTTAATGATGGTTCCATCTCGCCGTAGACCTAAATGCATTGCCGATTCAGGCAGAGGAAGTTTCTAATCGTTAAGTTCCATGTTCAGTTCACCTATTTGGTTTTTCCTAGTATCGGTGAGGATGACGCTCTTGGTTGGTTGGAGTTCGTAAAAGTTATCTTGACTGTAGTCGGCAGATATTTGGAGCATCGACTGGAGGTTTGTATCACAGGTAGCAGCAAGCGCAACATCATCTGCACAGGTAGGAGCCCCACAGGGTGTTGTTCCTATGCGCATTCCCAGGTTACTGGCCGAGAGTCGACTCAGAAGATCATTTATGTAGATTTTGTATAGGTCTGTGGAGAGGACACCACCCTGACGTACACCCTGCTCGATTGATATTGGATTAGACAATTCTCCCTGCCACTTTACTTGTGTCTCGGCATGGTTATGGATGTCTGTAATCAGGAGCCAGAGAGAGCCTTCTACTCCAGCCGAGTACATTTTTCTGAACAGAGATGGGTGGTGAACGACATCGAATGCAGCTTTTGCATCTAACAGTGCCACATAGGATGGATGGGATTTGGTTCCGTGTTCACTGTAGAGTGGTGAGACGGCAGTAGTGAAGCCGAACTGGAGGGGATGCTGATGGTTGGCCAGGATATTCTGTAGCCTTTGACGAACAATGTTCTCTAGAACTTTGGTGACGACTGGTGTGACAGTAATGCCCCGCTAATTGACAGATTGTAGTTTGTCGCCCTTGTTCTTGTAGATTGGGATTAATTGCCCTAGGTTCATTGTGTCCGGGATTTTCCTTAAGCGCAGCATTGAATTCAGTAGTATCAGTACCGAGTCTTGGATGTATTGACCGGCATACTTTAAGTGTTCTGCAGTTATGCCATGTACATCTGGTGCTTTTCCGGAGTTGAGTTTGGATATGGCCATGTACAATTCATCAGCTCTTATGGGCGGTGTTTCAGTTTCATATACAGAGCAGAGGACGTGGATAACTATTTCGTCAAACTCCATCTCTCCATTTGAATTTCCCCATGAAATTTTGTTATCATGAATTCTCAGGAAATACTTCATGGATCTTTGTCAAATTTGGCATACAGGTTCCCCTTGTGATCTACTTGTGCCTGATACCTTTCCTGGTCCGATTCCAAAATCCAATATGGCCACCAGGCGGCCATCTTGGATTTCCTCATGAAACTTTGTTATTGCGATTTCTCAGGAACTACTGCATGGATCTTTCTCAAATTTGGTACACAGGTTCCCCTTGGGGTCTAGTTGTGCAAGATACCTTCTCTGATCCGATTCGAAAATCCAATATGGCCACAAGGCGGCCATCTTGAATTTCCCCATGAAACATTGTTATCGCGATTTCTCAGGAACTACACCATGGATCTTTCTCAAATTTGGTACACAGGTTCTCCTTGGGATCTAGCTGTGCAAGATACCTTTTTCGGTCCGATTCGAAAATCCAATATGGCCACCAGGCAGCCATCTTGGATTTCCCCATGAAACTTTGTTATCGTGATTTCTCAGGAAGTACTGCATGGATCTTTCTCAAATTTGATACACAGGTTCCCCTTTGGGGTCTAGTTGTGCAAGATACCTTTTTCGGTCCGATTCGAAAATGCAATATGGCCACCAGGCGACCATCTTAGATTTCCCCATGAAAGTTTGTTATCGTGATTTCTCAGGAAGTGCTGCATGGATCTTTCTCAAATTTGGTACACAGGTTCCCCTTGTGGTCCAGTTGCACAAGATACCTTTTCTGGTCCGATTAAAAAATCCAAAATGGCCACCAGGCGGCCATTTTGAATTTCCCCATAAAATTTTGTTATTGTGAATTCTCAGGAACTACTGCATGAATCTTTGTCAAATTTGGTACACAGGTTCCCCTTGTAGTCTACTTGTGCAAAATACCTTTCCTCGTCCGATTCCAAAATCCAATATGGCCACCAGGCGACCATCTTGGATTTCTCCATGAAACTTTGTTATTGCGATTTCTCAGGACCTACTGCATGGATCTTTCTCAAATTTGGTACTCTGGTTCCCATTGGTGACTAGTTGTGCAAGATACCTTTTCTGGTACGATTCGAAAATCCAATAAGGCCACCAGGCGACCATCTTAGATTTCCCCATGAAAGTTTGTTATCGTGATTTCTCAGGAAGTGCTGCATGGATCTTTCTCAAATTTGGTACACAGCTTCTCCTTGGGATCTACTTGTGCAAAATACCTTTCCTCGTCCGATTCCAAAATCCAATATGGCCACCAGGCAGCCATCTTGGATTTCCCCATGAAACTTTGTTATCGTGATTTCTCAGGAAGTACTGCATGGATCTTTCTCAAATTTGGTACACAGGTTCCCCTTTGGGGTCTAGTTGTGCAAGATACCTTTTTCGGTCCGATTCGAAAATGCAATATGGCCACCAGGCGACCATCTTAGATTTCCCCATGAAAGTCTGTTATCGTGATTTCTCAGGAAGTGCTGCATGGATCTTTCTCAAATTTGGTACACAGGTTCTCCTTGGGATCTAGTTGTGCAAGATACCTTTTTCGGTCCGATTCGAAAATCCAATATGGCCACAAGGCGGCCATTTTGGATTTCCCCATTAAACCTTGTTATCGCGATTTCTCAGGAACTGCTTCATGGATCTTTCTCAAATTTGGTACACAGGTTCCCCTTGTGGTCTAGTTGTGCAGGATACCTTTTCTGGTCCGATTTGTAAATCCAGTATGGCCACAAGGCGGCCATCTTGAATTTCCCCATGAAACCTTTTTATCGTGATTTCTCAGGAAGTACTGCATGGATCTTTCTCAAATTTGGTACACAGGTTCCCCTTTGGGGTCTAGTTGTGCAAGATACCTTTTTCGGTCCGATTCGAAAATGCAATATGGCCACCAGGCGGCCATCTTAGATTTCCCCATGAAATTTTGTTATCGTGATTTCTCAGGAAGTGCTGCATGGATCTTTCTCAAATTTGGTACACAGGTTCCCCTTGTGGTCCAGTTGCACAAGATACCGTTTCTGGTCCGATTAAAAAATCCAATATGGCCACCAGGCGGCCATTTTCAATTTCCCCATAAAATTTTGTTATCGTGAATTCTCAGGAACTACTGCATGAATCTTTGTCAAATTTGGTACACAGGTTCCCCTTGTAGTCTACTTGTGCAAAATACCTTTCCTGGTCCGATTCCAAAATCCAATATGGCCAACAGGCGACCATCTTGGATTTCCCCACGAAACTTTGTTATTGCGATTTCTCAGGAACTACTGCATGGATCTTTCTCAAATTTGATACACTGGTTCCCATTGGTGACTAGTTGTGCAAGATACCTTTTCTGGTACGATTCGAAAATCCAATAAGGCCACCAGGCGGCCATCTTGGATTTCCCCATGAAACTTTATCGTGATTTCTCCAGAAGTACTACGTGGATCTTTCTCAAATTTGGTACACAGGTTCCCCTTGGGGTCTAGTTGTGCAAGATACCTTTTTCAGTCCGATTCGAAAATGTAATATGCCCACCAGGTGACCATTTTGGATTTCCCCATGAAACTTTGCTATCGTGAGTTCTCAGGAAGTACTGCATGGATCTTTCTCAAATTCGATACACAGGTTCCCCTTGTGGTATAGTTGCACAAGATGCCTTTTTTGGTCCGATTCGAAAATCCAATATGGCCACCAGGTGGCCATCTTGAATTTCCCATTGAAACATTGTTATCGTGAATTCTCAGGAAATACTTCATGGATCTTTCTGAGATTTGGTATACAGATCCCACATAAGGCCTAGTTGTGCAAGATACCTTTTTTGGTCCGATTCGAAAATCCAAGTTACGCTTCAAATTAATACGGTATTCCCGAGTTGTGACATTGCATCACAAGAGTGGGCGGATCAAACGGCGGGGCATATTCTATATATTGACTATAGAGAATATCCATACCTTCACCTCCTATATCAAGGAGTTCAAATGATTCCGAATTAAAATGCATTTCTTCAAATTTTAAATCAGTTTACTTTAGTCCATGCCATAGCAAGTGAACTGCCATGCCGTTTCGTCTGCCGACGGGTCGGCTAAACGAAGGTACGTCACTCTTGTGACACAACGTTACAACTCGACAACTGTAGACTACTGCGTGTTTCGATCCAAGAGAGATAATCAGGATACAGACACTTTCAAAGTTTCAACATTACTGCACAGACCGGATCCCTTCAGTATTAAGTGTTGTACCATCTTACTATTTTCGAGCATGGTATCTTAAAAGAGATAACTCAAACTACCCAAGTAAACAGAACAGAAATAGCATTCGTTCCTCATTATAAAATCTTAAGTATGTTTCATAGCTCATGCGAAAGTGCTCATTTCACTTGTACTATAACAACCGACATCAAGTACAGTTTCTAGAAATCTTGAAACTCCTGAAACTTAGAAAGATAATATCTTGGTGTTTTCCAGTGTCCCTTTTTGGATCTTTTTCGCTCAAATTCGAAATTCTGCAAACAAAATTACAAATCATTTGTTTGTTCTTAGTAACAATGGACAAAAAGATTCTGTCATTAGCTTACAATTATCGGACAATGGTGGGCGCCAAGATCCTTCAGGATCTCTCGTTTACCTTTGCCGGGCGAATTGGTCAGTCGCGACACGCCTCCGGCAAGAGAGGTCAAACACTGATCAGCTGTCGCGACTGACCAATCAGAATTGAGAACGAAGCCCGCCATAATCTCACTGTTCCTAGATGGATGGACAGTTACGTTGGATTTTGAATCGCCCGGCAAAGGTAAAAAATTGCGCAAATTTACTAATTTGACGACGGGAATATATAAAGTGATACTTGTAGAATATGCTGATGTATTTTGTTTGGCGGTAAACCGTTTATTTCTCGATTCACCCAAAGTGCGTTTTACACCTTGATGTTGATTTATATAAAGCATGGGGTTATATATAGAGACCCCATATTTCGACACTTTTCCTTAATACCACCACCCACACCCCCCCAAAACTCTTGCTTTGCGGGCCTGTGACCTGGTCAGAAATCTGAAGTAATTACTGTCACTATGTGCTCTTATGTTCATACTGGTGACGGTCAAGCACCCCAAATGTCAAGCAATAGTACATGTGCCGGTACTTGACCATTATTTTCTCAAATTCTTGTATACCTACAAGTGAAAATATTAATGAAAACATTTTCAATGTTAATTAATTTCTCATTTCATTTTCCTGTATTTCTGAGAGAATTTGACTTTATGGGGCTAATTGCACTCCACTAATATTGCTTTCCACTTTTAAATCAATTTGACAGTTTGGAGTTATTACTGGCTTATTACAGGTGTGCAGTCCAATTGACTAAAAGAAATGCACATAAAATACAAAATAAATTTAAATACCGTACAAAATATTAATTCTTTTCATTTTACTAACTGTAATGTCTTCCTATTGACGAACATTTTCATGAGCCATCAGAAAGAAATCGGTGAAAGACGGTCAAGAGCTAGGAAAAGTCTGCAAGGCAGTCATGGCACACCTATTCCAACTTAAGATATGTAACAGTATATTAGTATCAACTTGTGGTATGTAGATGACTGTCGTTTGTGATGCTTAAACGACAAAATGAACCACCCCTTGGAGATGCTGCCTTTGTTTATGTGTGTGCAGCACAGGGGAGACTACTTGTGAGATTGTCTTTGTATTGAAGAGTTGCCTCCCCTTACCATGGACGCTTTTGTCTTGGTTTCCAATGGATAAATCAGACATTTGCTCCTGGGGTCGACCAAGCTACATCACTTTATCAAGCCATTGCCAATTTTTACGTTCCCACTATTCGAAGTGGAAACGTAGAAATTGGCTTGATCAAATGAAGATGACTTAGCTAAAGGATATGTGACGTTTACATGGGGAATACCCCAGTTTGTAGATGACGGTAATAAAGCTTTTGTTTTTTCAGTCCAATTCAATGTTACGCAATTAACTGTCGTAATTAGGCATCCCTAGACATGCCGTACCTGTTTGTCAGTTTTTTTGTGTTTTTTTCCACTTGTTCAACCTCCCCGCAGTGCCATCTTCTATTATCTAGCCAATTTCTACGTTCCGACTTCGAACCTACCTTGATTTATCTGACCACCTTTAGTGTTCAGAATCCGACGAATTCACCTTTCACCTACGAACGAGAGATGAACTAACCAGAACCTACACGCCAATTATGTGTAGAGTAACATCATCCTTAATTGGCAGCGTCATTCCTTCTAATATGATGGTTGTGTTGGCCCAATATATAGGTCAGCCAATCAATAACGCTCTTCTATGACACATTTCGAAATTCAAATAGTTTCGAGATCAGTGACGTCTCGTGTCTATTTATAAGTTCTTTGAACATTGAAGGGGACAATCTAGGTAAACCAAGATGGTAAATCAGGGGAATACCATCTAGACGTATCGCTATGAAAACCTCGTGCGAAATGTTTGCCGATATTCTACGAGATCCCATAATAAGCCAATCACGACAATTTCCGTCTTTTCCCTTCGACAATGACTGACGTTTAATTCACGAATATAAACACCTTCGTACGGCACAATCTTTTGATATTTCCTGCCGCCTAACAAAGCTTTTCGCACGGGATTTATATAGGGCTGAATTCAGATATAACATTCCGTGATATTATATCTGAGTTTACTGAGATTGTGAAAGGGGGGGCGGGGGGGGCAGATATATCAAGGGAAGTTCGGAGTGGGAACGTAGAAATTGACTTGATAAAATGAAGATGCACAGTGCATGCTCCGTTTCACAGCTCACTCCATATGACACTGCCGCCAATCGCCGACCTTTACGACCAAACTCCGAACAGCGCATGTCAGCTAAAGCCCGGCGCACACGAGAGCTATCAGCTGAGCTGACGGCCTCAATTGGCTGTCAGCTCAGGGGCTAGCTCTCGTGTGCGGGCAGTTTTTGCTGAGTTATGAAGAAACTGAAATCAATTTCGTGAAACTTTTGCTCACAGTGTGCGCTGAAACCACACGGGAGCTAGCCCCTGATCTGACCGGCAATTGAGGCCGATAGCTTAGCTGACATCTCTCGTGTGCGCCGGGCTTTAACGAATATCGTCCGGCTTCAAGCACTGCCGTTAACACGCTCTCAACGTCGAGGTTACACCGCAATATATACCTTCCTTTCTTCCCGCTAAAATCCTTTGTTTCATCAACCAAATATATCCCAAAAGTATTTAATAAATAGCTTACACCGAAAAAGAAGTTAGATTCTTGATTTTCTCGCCGTTCTCAACGAATCTATTTGCGTAGGGGGATGCATATGTGCGTGATTAGTCCCATCGTAACAAACCCATGTGTTCCCTGGTCACCCTCGGATCTGTGCTGGAGCAGGCAGCAGGCAGTGCTTGAAGCCAGACGATAGTCGTTCAGCTGACATGCGCTGTTCGGAGTTTGCTTTACGACGTGGCTACATTTGTATGAAGGGCCGTTCGCGCCATAATTCGTCAAAAACCTACGCGTTAAACACAAGAACGACGCGCTAAATTTTACAACGTAAACTTGATAAACAACCAATCATGATTCTGTATTTCCACCGCCAGTATTCAAACTAGTTCATCTTACGCGTCAAGTAAGGACAACCACTTTTAACGTGTAACTTCAGACACAACGCAATTGACGTTCAACTCTCCGACGTGTAGCTTCAACTTCACGTAATGTTCCTGTAGGTCGTCACAATCTTACGATACATGGGCCGTTCACGCCATAAATCGCCAACAATTTACGCGTCACACAAGAACGACGTGCTAAATTTTACAACGTAAACTTGATGACCAACCAATGATAATTCTGTATTCTTACCGCCAATATTCAAACTAGTTTATTTTACGCGTCAAATAAGAAATCCACCTTTAACGTCCAACTTTAGACACAAGGTGGCCCTCCGCAGTTTCGTAGTAATGGCCCCTCTCTAATTTCATAATACGATAGACTGCCCTTGTTCTGCTACATCATAATTCTTCTTGTCTTCTTAATAGCTTATATCTATAATGCCATCCTATTCAGCATTATCAACGCTGCAAACGAGTACGTACAAATCGAGTGCTGGCTTCGTCTACACGCTGATCGGGTTCATGGAGTAAAGTTTGTCCTGCCTCAGTTATGCCCCTTGGGTGTGCCTAAAAATCGGGACTCATTTACGGGAAGAAAATCTGACAAAAAACGGATAGGTTAACATTCCCTTTTTTTGCCTTTTTAAGTTGAGACCGGACCAGGGAACGTGAGTAAGAAGTTTAATTGAAATCGCTCTTACAGATTTTTCTGGAAATTGAGCCGAATTTGACCATTTTTCGACATTTTTAAGGGTTTTCTAGGAAAAATGAAGCAAGCATGGAGGAGAATGTTCGAGTTAAATTTTTCTATAACATAGCAGTGTTATATCTTAAAATAATAGTTTCATCATGCTCTTTCAGAAAATATATACATATAAGTGATTTGGGTTGAAGGTTTTATGACAACCGGTGGCCGAAAAATGAGCCAGTCTGGCTCTTATGCCGAATAAAATAATCTCCGGAGTGCACCCTTTAAGGCATAATAGTGGAGTCTATGCATTATCTTAATGTAGACTCCGTTACGGAGCGGAGATGTATCATTACGCCAGATTGTTTAATTTTGACTGCCTAGTTATACCTGAAGCGCCATTTTCGGAAGCAGGTGGAAAGAAGACCAGGAGTTCGATTAAAATAATCCACAGTGTGTCCATTAGTATACAATTGAGGTTACTGCATACTGTATTCCATACAGGAGTTATCTCCCTCTGGACTGAGATTTCGGTGGATATTATGGCAGAACGAGGTCCTATCAGAATGATATAAATTTGCCAGTGTAAATTTTTCTTTACAAGAGAACCCATTTACAGTCCATAAAGGATGGAATGGATGTATATTATTATGGTTTTACAAATTATTTCTCAAGTTTCTGAAGTATTCCCCATGTTTCTAAGAGAAAATGGAGTGCAAAATTACCAATAATTTGACTTGGTTACATCGCATATTTGCATTTTCCTGCGTTTCTGCTATCATTGGAAAGCGGAAAAGTAACCACGGCCTTCATATTGCCGAATGGATGACCATTATTAAGAAGAAATAGGTTAATTTTGAGTTTTGTTCTCGAAAATCCTGCTAGAATTGGCAAAATTAATCAAAACAAAGATGGGGTAGGGGGAAAGTTATCGGTCGGATTTCCCAAAATATGTATAACTGGCAAGTGTTGTATACCGCCATACTCGCAAACACTCTGAGATTACGATACATGTGAATAATTAATTTCGTAAAAACATCCTGCCCCTTAAGGTGGCCCTCCGCAGTTTCGTAGTAATGGCCCCTCTCTAATTTCATAATACGATAGACTGCCCTTGTTCTGCTACATCATAATTCTTCTTGTCTTCTTAATAGCTTATATCTATAATGCCATCCTATTCAGCATTATCAACGCTGCAAACGAGTACGTACAAATCGAGTGCTGGACTTCGTCTACACGCTGATCGGGATCATGGAGTAAAGTTTGTCCTGCCTCAGTTATGCCCCTTGGGTGTGCCTAAAAATCGGGACTCATTTACGGGAAGAAAATCTGACAAAAACGGATAGGTTAACATTCCCTTTTTTTTGCCTTTTTAAGTTGAGACCGGACCAGGGAACGTGAGTAAGAAGTTTAATTGAAATCGCTCTTACAGATTTTTCTGGAAATTGAGCCGAATTTGACCATTTTTCGACATTTTTAAGGGGGTTTCTAGGAAAAATGAAGCAAGCATGGAGGAGAATGTTCGAGTTAAATTTTTCTATAACATAGCAGTGTTATATCTTAAAATAATAGTTTCATCATGCTCTTTCAGAAAATATATACATGGTAAGTGATTTGGGTTGAAGGTTTTGCGACAACCGGTGGCCGAAAACGGAGCCATAGTCTATTCTATGCCGAATAAAAGAATCTTCCGGTGCACCCTGTTGCATAATAGTGGAGTCTATGCATTATCTTAAATGTAGACTCCGTTACGGAGCGGAGATGTATCATTACGCCAAGATTGTTTAATTTGACTGTCCTTAGTTATACCTGAAGCGCTATTTTCGGAAGCAGGTGGAAAGAAGACCAGGAGTTCGATTAAAATAATCCACAGTGTGTCCATTAGTATAGCTGTAATTGAGGTTACTGCATACTGTATTCCATACAGGAGTTATCTCCCCCTTGACTGAGATTTCGGTGGATATTATGGCAGAACGAGGTCCTATCAGAATGATATAAATTTGCCAGTGTAAATTTTCTTTACAAGAGAACCCATTTACAGTCCATAAAGGATGGAATGGATGTATATTATTATAGTTTTACAAATTATTTCTCAAGTTTCTGAAGTATTTCCCATGTTTCTAAGAGAAAATTGAGTGCAAAATTACCAATAATTTGACTTGGTTACATCGCTTATTTGCATTTTCCTGCGTTTCTGCTATCATTGGAAAGCGGAAAAGTAACCACGGCCTTCATATTGCCGAATGGATGACCAATATTAAGAAGAAATAGGTTAATTTTGAGTTTTGTTCTCGAAAATCCTGCTAGAATTGGTAAAATTGATCAAAACAAAGATGGGGTAGGGGGAAAGTTATCGGTCGGATTTCCCAAAATAATATGTATAACTGGCAAGTGTTGTATACCGCCATACTCGCAAACCCTCTGAGATTACGATACATGTGAATAATTAATTTCGTAAAAAACATCCTGCCCCTTAAGGTGGCCCTCCGTAGTTTCGTAGTAATGGCCCCTCTCTAATTTCATAATACGATAGACTGCCCTTGTTCTGCTACATCATAATTCTTCTTGTCTTCTTAATAGCTTATATCTATAATGCCATCCTATTCAGCATTATCAACGCTGCAAACGAGTACGTACAAATCGAGTGCTGGCTTCGTCTACACACTGATCGGGATCATGGAGTAAAGTTTGTCCTGCCTCAGTTATGCCCCTTGGGTGTGCCTAAAAATCGGGACTCATTTACGGAAGAAAATCTGACAAAAAAACGGTTAGGTTAACATCCCTTTTTTTTGCCTTTTAAGTTGAGACTGACCAGGAACGAGTAAGAAGTTTAATTGAAATCGCTCTTACAGATTTTTCTGAAATTGGTCGACTGACCATTTTTCGACATTTTTAAGGGTTTCTAGGAAAATGAAGCAAGCATGAGGACAATGTTCTCAAGCTAAATTCTTTTTCATAACATAGCAGTGTTATATCTTAAAATAATAGTTTCATCATGCTCTTTCAGAAATATATACATATAAGTGATTTGGGTTGAAGGTTTTGCGACAACTGGTGGCCGAAAAACGGACCCATAGTCTATTCCATGCCGAATAAAAGAATCTCCGGAGTGCACCCTTTTTAAGGCATAATAGTGGAGTCTATGCATTATCTTAATGTAGACTCCGTTACGGAGCGGAGATGTATCATTACGCCAGATTGTTTAATTTTGACTGCCTAGTTATACCTGCAGCGCTATTTTCGGAAGCAGGTGGAAAGAAGACCAGGAGTTCGATTAAAATAATCCACAGTGTGTCCATTAGTATACAATTGAGGTTACTGCCTACTGTATTCCATACAGGAGTTATCTTCCCCTGGACTGAGATCTCGGTGGATATTATGGCAGAACGAGGTCCTATCAGAATGATATAAATTTGCCAGTGTAAATTTTCTTTACAAGAGAGCCCATTTACAGTCCATAAAGGATGGAATGGATGTATATTATTATGGTTTTACAAATTATTTCTCAAGTTTCTGAAGTATTTCCCATGTTTTTAAGAGAAAATTGGGTGCAAAATTACCAATAATTTGACTTGGTTACATCGCTTATTTGCATTTTTCCGCGTTTCTGCTATCATTGGAAAGCGGAAAAGTAACCACGGCCTTCATATTGCCGAATGGATGACCATTATTAAGAAGAAATAGGTTAATTTTTTGAGTTTTGTTCTCGAAAATCCTGCTAGAATTGGCAAAATTGATCAAAACAAAGATGGGGTAGGGAAAGGATTATCCAGGATATGGACTTATTTAAGAAACAACCATATATAACTTATGAATATTATTTATATACCACCCTTTTCACCACTCACTGCAAGCTGCTCTGAGATGCATTATATTGATGAAGTGATTTCAGTAAGAAAAACAATGAGTGATTACTCTCACGATTCAACTTGAGAAAATAATGAAACCTCTCTAATTTCATATTACGATAGACTGCCCTTGTTCTGCTACATCATAATTCTTCTTGTCTCCTTAATAGCTTATATCTATAATGCCATCCTATTCAGCATTATCAACGCTGCAAACGAGTACGTACAAATCGAGGGCTGGCTTCGTCTACACGCTGATCGGGATCATGGAGTAAAGTTTGTCCTGCCTCAGTTATGCCCCTTGGGTGTGCTAAAAATCGGAACTCATTTACGGGAAGAAAATCTGACAAAAAACGGTTAGGTTGACACCCCCTTTTTTTTGCCTTTTAAGTTGAGACCGGACCAGGGAACGTGAGTAAGAAGTTTAATTGAAATCGCTCTTACAGATTTTTCTGGAAATTGAGCCGAATTTGACCATTTTTCGACATTTTTAAGGGGTTTTCTAGGAAAAATGAAGCAAGCATGGAGAATGTTCGAGTTAAATTTTTCTATAACATAGCAGTGTTATATCTTAAAATAATAGTTTCATCATGCTCTTTCAGAAAATATATACATATAAGTGATTTGGGTTGAAGGTTTTTGCGACAACTGGTGGCCGAAAAACGGACCCACTTAGTCTATTCCATGCCGAATAAAAAAGGAGCTCCGGGTACACCTTTAAGGCATAATAATTTAGGAGTCTATGCATTATCTTAATGTGAACTCCGTTACAGGCGGAGAGTGTATCGTACGCCAGATTGTTTAATTTTGACTGCCTAGTTATACCTGAAGCGCTATTTTCGAGAGCAAGTGGAAAGAAGACCAGGAGTTCGATTAAAATAATCCACAGTGTGTCCATTAGTATACAATTGAGGTTACTGCATACTGTATTCCATACAGGAGTTATCTCCCCCTGGACTGAGATTTCGGTGGATATTATGGCAGAACGAGGTCCTATCAGAATGATATAAATTTGCCAGTGTAAATTTTCTTTACAAGAGAACCCATTTACAGTCCATAAAGGATGGAATGGATGTATATTATTATGGTTTTACAAATTATTTCTCAAGTTTTTGAAGTATTTCCCATGTTTCTAAGAAAAAATTGAGTGCAAAATTACCAATAATTTGACCTGGTTACATCGCTTATTTGCATTTTCCCGCGTTTCTGCTATCATTGGAAAGCGGAAAAGTAACCACGGCCTTCATATTGCCGAATGGATGACCATTATTAAGAAGAAATAGGTTAATTTTGAGTTTTGTTCCCGAAAATCCTGCTAGAATTGACAAAAGTGATCAAAACAAAGATGGGGTAGGGGGAAAGTTACCGAGTCGGATTTCCCAAAATAATATGTATAACTGGCAAGTGTTGTATACCGCCATACTCGCAAACACTCCTGAGATTACGATACATGTGAATAATTAATTTCGTAAAAAACATCCTGCCCCTTAAGGTGGCCCTCCGCAGTTTCGTAGTAATGGCCCCTCTCTAATTTCATAATACGATAGACTGCCCTTGTTCTGCTACATCATAATTCTTCTTGTTTTCTTAATAGCTTATATCTATAATGCCATCCTATTCTGCATTATCAACGCTGCAAACGAGTACGTACAAATCGAGTGCTGGCTTCGTCTACACGCTGATCGGGATCATGGAGTAAAGTTTGTCCTGCCTCAGTTATGCCCCTTGGGTGTGCCTAAAAATCGGGACTCATTTACGGGAAGAAAATCTGACAAAAAACGGTTAGGTTTTCACCCCTTTTTTTTGCCTTTTTAAGTTGAGACCGGACCAGGGAACGTGAGTAAGAAGTTTAATTGAAATCGCTCTTACAGATTTTTCTGGAAATTGAGCTGAATTTGACCATTTTTCGACATTTTTAAGGGGTTTTCTAGGAAAAATGAAGCAAGCATGGAGAAGAATGTTCAAGTTAAATTTTTCTATAACATAGCAGTGTTATATCTTAAAATAATAGTTTCATCATGCTCTTTCAGAAAATATATACATATAAGTGATTTGGGTTGAAGGTTTTGCGACAACTGGTGGCCGAAAAACAGACCCATAGTCTATTCCATGCCTAATAAAAGAATCTCCGGAGTGCACCCTTTAAGGCATAATAGTGGAGTCTATGCATTATCTTAATGTAGACTCCGTTACGGAGCGGAGATGTATCATTACGCCAGATTGTTTAATTTTGACTGCCTAGTTATGCCTGAAGCTCTATTTTCGGAAGCAGGTGGAAAGAAGACCAGGAGTTCGATTAAAATAATCCACAGTGTGTCCATTAGTATACAATTGAGGTTACTGCATACTGCATTCCATACAGGAGTTATCTCCCCCTGGACTGAGATTTCGGTGGATATTATGGCAGAACGAGGTCCTATCAGAATGATATAAATTTTCTTTACAAGAGAACCCATTGCAGTCATAAAGGATGGAATGGATGTATATTATTATGGTTTTACAAATTATTTCTCAGAGTTTCTGAAGTATTTCCCATGTTTCTAAGAGAAAATTAGTGCAAAATTACCAATAATTTGACTTGGTTACATCGCTTATTTGCATTTTCCCGCGTTTCTGCTATCATTGGAAAGCGGAAAAATAACCACGGCCTTCATATTGCCGAATGGATGACCATTATTAAGAAGAAATAGGTTAATTTTGAGTTTTGTTCTCGAAAATCCTGCTAGAATTGACAAAAGTGATCAAAACAAAGATGGGGTAGGGGGAAAGTTATCAGTCGGATTTCCCAAAATAATATGTATAACTGGCAAGTGTTGTATACCGCCATACTCGCAAACACTCTGAGATTACGATACATGTGAATAATTAATTTCGTAAAAAAAACATCCTGCCCCTTAAGGTGGCCTTCCGCAGTTTCGTGGTAATGGCCCCTCTCTAATTTCATAATACGATAGACTGCCCTTGTTCTGCTACATCATAATTCTTCTTGTCTTCTTAATAGCTTATATCTATAATGCCATCCTGTTCAGCATTATCAGCGCTGCAAACGAGTACGTACAAATCGAGTGCTGGCTTCGTCTACACGCTGATCGGGATCATGGAGTAAAGTTTGTCCTGCCTCAGTTATGCCCCTTGGGTGTGCCTAAAAATCGGGACTCATTTACGGGAAGAAAATCTGACAAAAAACAGTTGGGTTTTCCCACACCCCTTTTTGCCTTTTAAGTTGAGACTTCGGTTATGTTTGTTATGTATATGTTCTTGCGGGGAACGTGAGTAAGAAGTTTAATTGATAACTCTTACAGATTTTCTGGAAATTGAGCCGAATTTGACCATTTTTCGACATTTTAAGGGTTTTCTAGGAAAAATGAAGCAAGCATGGAGGAGAATGTTCGAGTTAAATTTTTCTATAACATAGCAGTGTTATATCTTAAAATAATAGTTTCATCATGCTCTTTCAGAAAATATATACATATAAGTGATTTGGGTTGAAGGTTTTGCGACAACTGGTGGCCGAAAAACGGACCCATAGTCTATTCCATGCCGAATAAAAGAATCTCCGGAGTGCACCCTGTAACCATCTCGGTCATCTATACGCGGTAAGACTGACCCTGGGATCGTGTGTATCCATTTACAGCCTACTTTCGGCAAGTGCGAGAGGGAATTTCCAGAAATCAATACCACGTGACTTCGTCAGCCAATCAGCTAAAGTCTACCGACGTAAACCCAACGTAACTCGCCATTTTCGAATCATGTGATGCCCTACTTGTTGAAAATTACAGATCTACCACACCTCTTGGGTGATACGAAAGTTATTTATACCTATATTTTGTAAGCCTAGCCTATATCTGTTTCCCAAGTGGTTTGAAAACCTGTAATTTATCAGATTTCTCGAGTCTGTTCTCTGCCGGATGAAGGCCGAACAGAATCCCGCAATATACCGGATATCGCTCCGCAATAATGGAGACTCACGATTCGCAAGCCATCTTATGGATGGCGAAGTGTACGCAAATGCTTGATCTGCACAGTGACCTGTAAAAATTGGAACTCATCTGTGTTCGGAGGTAGTTTTTCTCCCCAATATGCAATTTTTTTAGGTCAAAGGTCAAGTTGCGTCAATATCAGTTTTATATACTACTCAAGCAGTACGGAAAGCAGCAAACAACATGAGATTTGGACTATTACAGAAACAATATATGATACCGTTGATGCCGCCCTCTATTTCACTATTAATAAGTGTAAAAAAAATACTGTAAAATGTTATATAGAAATCTCTTGACCTTTAGATTAACTGTACTAAATAGTTCTTGAAAAAAATTATAGTGATTCGGAGTGGTATATATGGAATAATAATGTAACAAAGAGATGTGAAATATAAATGGTTTCGATACAGAATTATTAACCGAATATTGACTACCAACATTTTTGCACATAAACTTGACCCTGATATATCTAACTTATGTACATTTTGTAGCAAAGTTCCAGAGACTATTATTCATCTCCTTGGTGGAGTTTACTGGAAAATTGGTTCGCTTCGGCGGGTGTTCCAATTATATTTTCTCCAGGAAAAGTTATACTTGGTCTTTTACAACCCAGAAATCAGCCACTCAACTACTGTATTTCTATTATTAAATTTTCTATATATAAAATGAAAGTAGTTAAAAATCCCTTGGTTGAAAAGTGTTCAAAACGCTTCAAATGTGCGTACGAAACCGATAAATATTTCCAGTATAAGAACTGCGAATGGCGCTTGTTTTACCAGTATTGGTCATCGCTGCATTTACTGTTTAGACTCTTATGATGTTGTTTGCGTGGATAAATCGAGGTGTAATGACGATGTATCTGTTTGTTGTATAACATGAGTTTCTAATTACAAATACAACCATTTGTGTTTAGTACAATAAAATATTGTATGTACAATGTGTATTACCTAACAAAACCAAATAAGATATAAAAAAAAATCAGTGTTTGTTTTATGCGATTTAGTGTTAAGTCCAGCCACGATCAGCACAATCTTAATGAATTATCAGTTTCATATGACATCCGCCTTTCTTTTTCGATAAAAAGGCGGAAATGGCCGCGTTCGGCACCCACAACTTCAAATAATTCAACTTACGCATCGACGGACGAATTGGTCTTTTCTTTCAGAGGAGTTAGAAGTTGAATTTGACGAAAAATTATGAGACTATGGGTAAATCAGATCACCAATATTTTAGGGAGGGGGGGAGGAGAGTGACCTCTTCTATTTCGATTCTACGTTGACTTTTTTACAAGCGTTGATCAACATTAATTACAAAACTTGATTTCAAATGTTCCAGATGTATATGTTCACCAGACAGCGAATATCACTGCTTTATTTATTAGATTCTTATGTCGATCTTTTAGCCAATGTTTATTATTTTAGCCCATATACAATAAAACTTATCGGTCTATCTCTCTGTGTTATCTGTGTAATCTTTGTGGTATGCCGTTGGCCCCTATAGTGTTCATGAATCCGCCTGATAATAACTAGAGTTTAGCGGCGAGCTCTCTCGTGTTGGAGGTACGATTATCACCGTATGAATATGCATGATTATGAGACATGCGCATTCATGTACTTCGCTCTATCGCTCTATCGCCATCGCTCTATCGCTCTATCGCCATCGCTCTATCGCTCTATCGCCATCGCTCTATCGCTCTATCGCCATCGCTCTATCGCTCTGTCGCTCTATCGCTCCATCGCTCTGTTTTTTGACGTACGATGGCGAAGTGACGATGGCCCCTCTCGGCCATCATAATGGGACCAACAAATACAGTCAGTGTAAATTGACCATATCCAGATATTACCCATTTAGCGCTGTCTCGTGGGTACGGCGGCCCCGCTTTTAACGCCCAAAATGGGTTAGAAAGATAGATACATTTACAAGGAAGATATCTAGACTAGTCTAAAAGTGGGTAGCAAAATATTGTGGAATGTACACAGATTTTACTGCGACCCTTTAGAAATGTTCTTAATAGCACCCATTTTGAAATATTCTTCTCAAAGTTATATTCGCAGCGAGGAAAAATTATTGGAGAAAACATGGTTCCATTCGTGTTATGAAAGACATAATGGTTGTCGAAATATATCGATTAGGTAGAAGGTTACTACTTTTACATAGCGCGATTTAGAATATCGAAACGGGAATAAGGAATAAGGGAATAACTTCCGTTCCCTGACATTGTTACTGGGTGACAGATTTATCATGGAAATATTTTTTAATTGATATCTCACACTAAACACGTCAATCATAGCTGTATCATAGCTTGATTTAATAGCCGACTCTTGATGAGTGGTTGGTCATTTAATCCTCTGGACAAGTTACACCGTGAAAATCGTGCAGTTCATGAGGCACTCATGAATCAACTTGGGCATTGTGGACAACTTTTAAATGTGCCACTCGATGAAGCCGCCATCAGCTTGGCATCCACGGCGGACGTACAAGACCCTACCCTCTTTCGCCTCTTCTGAGACCCGGTGATACAGCGCCTATGAAGGTCGATCAGTTACTTGGTGTCGACGAACGTTAGGAAGTCGATCCAACGCCTTGAGTTAAGGAGAGAGAGAGATACTCAGGGCGGCTCGCCCGGCTTGGGTATGATGTAACATTGGGGATTGTTGTAATATTAAGGGTAAGCAAACCTGCGTTGTTGTTCTCTTATTCAACCATTTTGGAATAACCAGTCAGAAAACTTTTTATCACTGGCCACTGCGTAACCGCAGGTATTCGTATAGGCGTGTCTGTTGAATTTGGTGACTGATTGTTGTGGTAGAATATACATGTAAGAATAAAATAAGCATTAGTTGATTGGATATCGCTCATATTCCTAATGGATGCTCAGTTAGTTATATATTTGCATATGACGCCATTATGACGTCACATAGACGTCAAACGGGCCTTTTCGCATATGGGAATAACTTTCTAAAATATTCTCTTTCCCAACAGTGATCCTTGTATGTTCTTCTTACAAACGGACTTAGATTATTCGAACTGGATTGTGATCTGTACACAGTGTATTTAGGCCGCCCTAGGACAACTCTCCCTGCTGGAAAACAACACCAACCACAAACGGAGTGTAAGTAAACCACGCACATTAGTTGGTTCCGGATCAGGAATTTGAAAGGTAACATACTTGCCTAGGGAGAGGTGTTTTCATCCCATCGTACGCTGTACAGTAGGACTGAGGTTGTTTCGTTGGTCCACGTTGTACAGTGACGTCATGACGCGCCTGCACTCGCGCTTTAATCCTGCTTGGAGTTTGGTGCCAATGTTTTCTGATTAATTATGTATCACTGTTTGCTCCGTTAAATCCTTCATCCTGAATCAGACCCTGGAATATTACTACTTTGGGCGCTCTAGGAACATTTCCATGACATTTCCATGACATTACCATGACACTGCATCAATGTATAAATTTAGTCTAACAACAGGGAAACGGCAAACCAGAAAACGGCGTCAAAATCGCGAAAAGTGCTATTGCCAATGCATACACGGATGAAACACATCACCATGTAAACAAAAGAAAAAAGGAAAGCATCGGCAAAAAGCATCGTTCAATTAAAAAAGAAATGTGAAAAAACCAGAACTGTTCAAAGATGGCGACATTGTTAGATTCGAACCCTGATTGGGAGAACGGTTGGGAAAAGACCGAGTAGGCAACTGGTAAACTCGAAATCCCGCCAGTGTGACAACCGAAGGCGGATTTCAATACAGACCACACCGTGCACATTTAAGTTCTTCCACCGACATGTTTTTTCCAGGAGATAACAGATCTCTTGGAACCAACAATGTTCTCCGTCTTCACACTACAACGCGTGTTGATTCTAAAGATCCACCGTAGATTTGTCACTAAACTTCCTAATGGTGAAATGATGATCAGAAGAGCGAGAATAGTGTCCACTACATTATACAGATCTGAATGGTTGTTATGATTCATGAAGTTATTATATCGCTGGATGCATGCATTTACCTAGATGAGATTCGTGAAGCTATATCCCGTGTAATTCACAGATTTGGCAAGCTGTGCTTCGTGTAGTTATTATTTCGTCTGGGATTCATGCATTTACGTAGATGAGATTCGTGAAGATATATTTCCGTGTAATTCATAGATTGCCAAGATGTGCTTCGTGAAGTCATTATTTCGTCTGGAATTCATGCATTTACCCAGATTAGTGGGGTGAGATAACGAAATAATAGCACCATAGCCGGACAAAAGCACCATTTTTTCACACAAACACCGCATGGGTCCACTGGTTCAGAAAAATCTAAGCTTCAAGATATGTGATGAACAGGAATCTCTAATGACGTCATAATGACGAGCAGGTTGAATTTTTAGCTCTGTGATAAGTGTTTGTTTTTAAAGTTTTATCGTGGTTACCCTCGCTATTTGAACTATTTATTCTATACTGACATTCTTACAATACGTTTTGGTCTCTGTGAGGACGTCTTAGTGGCCATATGTTTACAGCTCGAGTGTTTTTGAGCCGATTTACGTGAACATAACTGTGTATGAGAGAGGGGCCAATTTTCGTCATTCACAAGATGGCCCACAGGCACAGCCTGTTTGCAGTACTCATGACTCCTGCAGTTATTCTGGCTGTTTTACTGCTTCAACATAGGCCCAACAACAGTCAATTTGAATGTCAAGGATGCCTAGATCCTGTCGGAATGGCCATACCAACATGTCACGACAGATGTGTAAAGAGCATGGGAGTTTTAGGACTTCAAACCCTATTACCAGATATGAAACCGGAAACGAGACAAAATAGTCGGAGACGTTTTGTACCAGTTAAGATGAGTAAATCGGCCCAACGCTGGTACTATACCCTCATTTTAATACTATCAAGTGGCGATATACAGACGAATCCAGGGCCCTCGGGACGTACATACAAAAATGCATGCGGTGTCTGCGAGAAACCCGTAAAGTGCAACCAAAAGGGCATCTGTTGTGATTACTGTGATGTGTGGCACCATGTTAGGTGCCGACCAGATACCATCTCTTTGTCAGATGCTCAATACCAACTGCTTGCCACTACTGACACAAACTGGTACTGTTACAAATGCCTGCTCCCAAATTTTAGTGATTCCTTTTTTAATTGTCAAAATGAGTCGAATGTGTCACACAAACAAGATACTGATAGTGATGATCGAAGCGACCATGACATCTTCGACAAATTGAGACAAATGCATAAAAACAACCCAAGAAGACCCATACTGTGTCATTTGAATATTAACAGTATAAGAAATAAATTTAATGATATAAAAATTATTCTGCAGGACAAGCTTGTTCATGTGCTCATAATAGCTGAGACTAAAATAGATGAGTCGTTTAATAACACTTTGTTCTCTGTGCCCGGATACAAGCTTGAAAGAAAAGACAGAACAGCCAGTGGTGGGGGAATAATGGTCTACACCAGGTCAGACCTCCCTATTAGACGATTGAAGGATTTTGAATGTGCTAATGTCGAATCCATATTCCTGGAGTTCAAGCTAAAGAAAAGAACATGGGGATTGTTCTGTGTATACCGACCACCCTCATTGAACAATGGTGTTTTTGAAAATGAAATCTGCAGTAAGCTGGACCTGGCACTGACCAAATATGATCACATAGCTATTATTGGTGATCTAAATTACGATATACTTGATATAGATAAGTGCCAAACACTTCAAATGATATCTGATACTTTTAATCTAGTCAATTTAATCAAAGAACCTACATGTTTTAAGAAAGATTGCAACCCATCACTTGTTGATGTCATATTGACCAATTCACCAAGTCTATTGTGCAATAATGTAAACTTCAACTGTGGTCTGAGTGACATGCACCATATGATCGCCGTCGGAGTACGAGAAACTTGTCACCCTAACAAACGTCAAAAGGTCATGTTTAGAAGTTATAGGAATTTTGACGAGAGCGTGTTCCTCCAGGACGTCCAGAGCATCCCCTTTCATGTTGCCCATGTCTTTGAAGACATTAACGATAGTTATTGGGCTTTCGAGAAGATGCTCATGGAGGTGGTGGACGAGCACGCTCCAAGAAAACAGAAGTACCCAAAACGTGACCCACCTCCATATATGAACAGTGAGCTCAGAAAAGCTACATATAAGAAGCGTATGCTGCACAATAAATTTAATCAATACAAGACACCCCAAAATTGGGAAAACTATAGACAGCAGCGAAATCATGTAACCAAATTACGCAGAAAATCCATTCGCCAATACTTTTCTGAGCGATGTGGCGATGGCCCAAAGTCAAATGACTTTTGGCCAACTATTAAACCTTTTCTGTCGAGTAAACAAGTAAGCAAGTCTGATGATATAATACTAACAGAAAGTAACAGACTTGTTACAGATCAAACCGAAATCTGTGAAATATTTAACTCATTCTATGCAAATATTGCTACAGACATCGGGTCTGATACCCCTGCAGTCAATGAACTGCACCCTAGTCTCCTGGCCATTGTAAATAATGCACCAGACCATGGCTTCGAGAATTTTGATTTTTTTCCAGTTTCCTCAGAATCCGTCCGCTCCATTCTGTTAGACCTAAAGACTAAGAAAGCCACAGGGGTGGATAATCTACCCGCTAAGATGGTAAAGAGTAGTGCTGGGTCATTATGTACCCCACTGTCGTTGTTTTTTAACAGATGTATTGTTGAAGAACAATTCCCAGATAGGCTGAAGGAAGGTCAAATCAGCCCGATTTATAAAAAATCTGACCCATTTGCAAAAGAAAACTTTCGGCCAGTTAGTACTCTTCCTTGTATCTCTAAACTATTTGAAAAGTTGATGATGAACCAACTTATGGAACACTTCTGTTCTATATTTCATAACTTCCTCTCCGCGTTTAGAAGCGGTTATGGTTGTCAAACAATCTTGTTGAGACTTGTGAAGGACTGGCGAGAGGCCTTGGACAACCACGAATTCGTGGGCGCCATCTTGATGGACTTGTCTAAGGCCTTCGACTGTCTTCCACATGAACTCATCAATGCTAAACTCAAGGCCTACGGTCTCAGTGAGAAATCATGTGGGCTTATGAACAGTTACATGTCCGATAGAAAACAGAGAGTCAAGCTGGGCTCAGCCTGTAGTAAATGGCTAGACGTTGTTAAAGGAGTCCCTCAGGGGTCCATTTTGGGACCTCTGATATTCAATATCTTCATAAATGATATATTTTATTTTGTTCACAGTGCCAAACTGTACAACTATGCAGATGACAATACTTTGTCGTATGCCCATAAGTCACTAACAACCTTAAGGGAAATAATCCAGAAGGAAAGTGATGTAATTGTAGACTGGTTTGGCAATAATGGCATGCAGGCCAACCCAGAAAAATTCCAAGCTATGTGCCTTGGAAAAGAAGGTAACAAAGAATGTAAAAACTTCGCCCTTAAGAACATAGAAATTAGTTGTTCCGATAGTGTAAAGCTGTTAGGAATTGAACTGGACTACCTCTTAACTTTCGACCAACATATTACAAATTTATGCAAGAAAGCAGGTAGTCAGATCAATGTCCTGGCACGACTCAGTCACCTTTTATCAACACAAACAAAACTGTTGATCTACAAGTGTTTTATTCGGTCAAATTTCAACTACTGCCCTATGGTGTGGCACTTTTGCAGCAAGAAAAACACTGACAAGATGGAAAGACTGCAATATAGGGCTTTAAGATTTGTTTATCGCGACTTCAAAAGCCCATACAACTACCTACTTGAGAAAGCCAATTTACCAACACTCCATTTAAGCAGGGTAAAGAGCATGTGCTTTGAAGTCTACAAAATTCTAAACAATCTGTCTCCTCTGTATTTACAGGACATCATTAAGTTTAAAAACACAAAATATTCATTCAGATATAAAAATTTAACTGATATACCTAGAGTTAACACCACAAAGTACGGCAAGAACTCATTTCGGTACGAGGCCAGCCGAATATGGAATAGTTTACCGAATGAATATCGGACGGCCTCTGACAGAAATGAGTTCCATAGATTGATTCGCACATGGGGAGGCGAATCGTGCAAATGCGCAATTTGCAAGCCTAAGTAACTGTCGGAAAATGTCCAACTCGCCCACTCATCCTTAAATCAAATTAGTGGTAATTATGTGTGTGATTGGAAAGATAAATTATTTAATTGCGTAGATGCAAATTAAAAACAATTAAAAAGAAAACAATCAAATAATGTCATATGGGAATTTAATGATAATTAATTAATATATGTATTATATTTACTGTAATTATATATTAGTTAGTTGACCAGTGGCTCACTCAGAGCACACGTAAATGTATGGTAATTTATTCAAGCCCTCTTCAAATATTGTAAATATATGGGGGATTACAGTGATTTAATAATTCTGATTACACTGAAATAATAATTCAATAATTAAAAACGATTAAATAAGAAAACAAACAAATATTACATAATGAAAATATTTGATAAAAAATTCATTGCGTTTTATATACTTCTACATTTTTATTGTTATTATACATTTGTTTGTCGGTCAATAGCTCGTTCAGAGCTAATGTTTTCTGGTTTGTATATTATACCGACGCTAAATAAAGTTTCTTACTCTTACTCTATATGAACTCCTAGACTTGTCGGAATTTATCGACGCCTGACCACTTTGGTGAACCAGGTTTAGTGAGGATAGTCGACACGTGACCGTTTACGGATTAAATCTACTAAGTTTAGCTTTTCAAGCATGTTAGCTGCAGCGTACATAAGCATGCATGACAGACCAAATATCAAACTGCAGTTTAATGTCAGTGTTTTTAATTTATACATGTATATGTATTGCCGAAATCACATGTATGCACAGACACAGAATATACAGTATAGCCACCAGGCGACAACACCACTGACGTCTGGCAAAATAACTCTAATAATTGTTCCATCAATGTTGCAGTTATAACATAATGACGTCACGCTTCTTGTATAGGCTTTGTTGCATCATGACGGCCGAATGTATGAGCGACATAACAATGACTGGAAGCTGTGATCAGCAAATAAAGAACCTTGAACCTTGAACCTTGGAAGGAATTGAGTTGTTGGAAAAGCTCATTGAATTGCCATGTTAGGGGGATATAGCAAGGTATATGACTTCAACAGGTATATATATATATTTATCTATCTGGTACCTTAGATGTGCCTGAACCCTATCTGGCCAGGGCTTTTTGGGACCTGTTCAGGCCTGTGGGGTCGAGATGCATTATTTTTCTTACCACTTGAGCTAGGGAACTGAAACTTACCACACTATACCCCAGGGTCAAGCTTTACCGGAAAATGTATAAAAATTCACGATGGCCGCTTTGATGACGTCACAGTGACGTCATTTTCAAAAACGACATTTTTTGATCGATTTTTTTAATTTTTGTATTTTTCCGCAAAAATTGCATGATAAATTAGTAAATATTAATGTGATGTGAAATAAAATAGTTTTTACCCACTTTTCATCGCGGAAAAACAGAAATTTGGATGGAAAATACCGAAAACGTCACTTTTCTGGTGCCCCACGTGGCCGCCATCTTAAATTTACCCATGATCCTCTGCTCGGAGGTTATGCAAATAGGCTCAAAATGACCCCAATATTATAAACGATGAAGTCACGGAGTATCAGTCCTCCAGGCCTGCTAGGGTTAATTGTACCTTATCCTTAGAGTGTACCTTGAAAATACCTTGTGGCCCAGTTGATTTCTTGTACCTTCCATATGTATATACTTCAAAAGTATTGGGTTCAATAGGTGTGCCATAGAAAGGTATATACCGGATCAGTACCTTGCAAAGTATGTACCAGTGCCTTATCCATGTAACTTAATTTTTGACAAATTGAACTGTGCCTTTATAGTACCTCTCAGACTTATTCAAGCCAAAATCGCAGTGTACCTTGTTTGTACCTTATCAACTTGGGGAAACTTGGGATTGTGCATTGTTGGTACCTCACTGACTTTGAAATTATTCACGGCAAAGCTATTTTATCAACTCTGTTCGTTTTCAACAAATTGAACACGAGCCTCATCAGTAGTTAACATTAGCATGTGTACGGTAGGTTTAGCTCTGGGTGGTATATCTTGACAAATCTTGTAGATTTTGACAGGTTTGACTACACCTTACAAGCATACACGTGTAATCAGAAATTTATCTTACATGTAAGGACATATTATTCAAGCCTTTGTATTACTGAAAAGCCTGAGAGAGAGAGAGAGAATGAAAAGCCTGGGTCTAGGCTCATTCTTGTACCCAGACAGGCTATTGTCCACCTTTGTCTGTTGAATCTTACAGGAGAAACGGATCATGATAGACACATTTCCTTGGCTTGTGGGATATATATATAAAATCAAATCGATTTCTTTTAACATTCCCTACATTTTTTCTCTCATCTCTGACTCAAGTAAAGACATTCCATTCCAATTAATTTCAAGCCAAACAAAACCTTACTACAGTTTTTAATTTTGTACCATACCTTGATCTCTAAGACAAACCGGTACTCTTATTCTATGTCATAGATATAAGGGATTATTGACCATATATTCACGGTAATCCCTGTAATAATACAATGGGGCCCATATCAAATATCAAAATTCATTCCTCCCCAATTTTGTGGACAAAATTCAGTCGACTGTTCTAATAAATTTGATCTCTCTCGAATGAAGTGTCTTCAAAAGTCGTTGGATTTTTTGTCGAGAAATTTATATATTTTTCTCGATATGGCGATTTTCAAGGGTGAGAGTAAACTGAATTCAAACTTATTTTTCCATTGGAACATACAAAGGGTATGATTTTCTGTCAAAGGTGAGAGCGCCAATCGAGAATTTTTATCTGAAAAATCTTTAGTCGGTTTCCTTTCGTTATTTTGATCGGTTTTCTGTTGAGAAAAAGTTCTCGAACAAAAGACGATATCGAGAATCAGTTGAGAAATCCTCGATAATTTTCCCAGTGGAGAAAACAAAAAACAAATACGATTGAAAACCTATGGAAAGTAGGCCAGGTGTTGAATTTGACTTCGTCTGGTACCCTAACTCACTATTACCTTACGGACATATACGAGTATGCTATAGTGAACCACTGAGGCTACTTCTCGGAAGTACGAGTATGCTATAGTGAACCACTGAGGCTACTTCTCGGAAGTACGAGTATGCTATAGTGAACCACTGAGGCTACTTCTCGGAAGTACGAGTATGCTATAGTGAACCACTGAGGCTACTTCTCGGAAGTACGAGTATGTTATAGTGAATCACTGAGGCTACTTCTCGGAAGTACGAGTATGCTATAGTGAACCACTGAGGCTACTTCTCGGAAGTACGAGTATGCTATAGTGAACCACTGAGGCTACTTCTCGGAAGTACGAGTATGCTATAGTGAACCACTGAGGCTACTTCTCGGAAGTACGAGTATGCTATAGTGAACCACTGAGGCTACTTCTCGGAAGTACGAGTATGCTATAGTGAATCACTGAGGCTACTTCTCGGAAGTACGAGTATGCTATAGTGAACC
The DNA here is from genome assembly GCA_036873755.1 of Hanleya hanleyi. NCBI lineage: Eukaryota > Metazoa > Mollusca > Polyplacophora > Lepidopleurida > Hanleyidae > Hanleya > Hanleya hanleyi. Next base: position 2,950 of record JAVTVY010007330.1, on the reverse strand, counting down.
ACTGAGGCTACTTCTCGGAAGTACGAGTATGCTATAGTGAACCACTGAGGCTACTTCTCGGAAGTACGATTATGCTATAGTGAACCACTGAGGCTACTTCTCGGAAGTACGAGTATGCTATAGTGAACCACTGAGGCTACTTCTCGGAAGCCTCTATGCGTTTTATGCTTCAAGTTTTTCAGTTTTAGTGTGAATGTTACTCGTTAGCAAAAGTTCATAATTTCTGTGTCCCAACCAGGCGAGTTGGGTTTGTGTGTCAAATTCTTAAAATAGTGGTGTAGGACTACAAGGAGATGATCATGCAATTCACTTTGTCCTGATATTGTACACGACAAAGTGAAGAAGAAAGAAAGAGAAGTTGCTGTTTGGACAACAACAACGGAATTTATCTACTTTCTCTCCTAAGACTCATGTCTTTAACAAGTAAGTATCTATGCCTTGATAAAGAAATTATATTTATCATGCTTATGAAGATCAATAAATTGTGAAATGGCCAACGCTATACTGACTGGCGGGTATCAGAATATCAACACATCCTGTTGGAAGTGGGGGGAGTCCCTCTTCAAGTTCAACAAAGAAAATAAGGGTAAGTGGTACAATTTATCAATCTGGAATATGCTATATTTTCATCGCTAAACCCGGTGTCAGGAGATTACGGCATGCGACATTTCGGTATGCGACATTTCGGTACGCGACATTTTGGCACAAAGTGGAGGATATACGACATTTCGTAGTCCAACATGCAGTCCCTTACGTGATCGGCTTATTTTGGCTCCAAAATAAGTAATTACTACCCACGCTGGTTTCCTCTCACCTTTCAGGTCGTCACGTGGGCCAAGCCGACTGGTCTCAATATTAGAGCTTTACTATGGAACTTCACCATTTGATGTATGCTTGTTGACCCGAACACTAGAATTTCTTGATTTCCTTTGTGTAATTGACTGGTTAATTCTTTATTCGACTCACTTTGATCTGATTATTCGACTCACTTTGATCTGAGGTTTAAAACCGTGGTGTATTCTGCCGTGATAGATTCGTTGAGTGTTCGGAAATTTACTGGACATATTATCGGGCCATTTGAATTCTGAAATATTATTAGAATTTGAGTAATTGAAGTGCCTGTACACGGTGAATTAGAATTGCGTGCCGGGATTCGACGGCTGTAGCTTACCCATATTATTAGATGCTTCGAAGATCTGATCAAAGCAATCGAAGCAATCATAACTACGCCGTTTTGGATTCCGTACGCTTGGGAAGGAACTTTTTGTCGGATCTCTTCCCCGTCGACGGAAGAGAGATTATTATGGCCACGCAGACGTCAGAGTGAGCCACCGGACCAGACCAGACCTGGAAGCTGCATTTTATACCCTGACGGCGGAGCAGCAAGCAACAGAAACAACTGCAGACGTCGACATTCCAGATGACAATGATAACTCCGACCAGGAGTAATTGGAACTACAGAAGGAGCTAGAGGATCTCAAGCAGCGAAACAAACTGGCCGCGGACTAGCAGAAGACGAGGAAAAAACAGTTGTTACGGGAGAAGATTGAACGCTCCAAGCAGGAACTGGAGGTGATCCAGCAACAACAACAACAACAACAAAAACGGAGAGAATCACAGAGAGAAGGTACTACTGTTGGTCTGTTAAAAGACTCTAGATCTGGAAACTTTGATTTAAGAAGCGATCAAGGTAATCAGAAGGTTACGATCAATGAGTTACGGAAAGCAGAATATTTGGACGATGTCGTGGACTCACATATAGAAACGTCAGGATTAGGTTTAGTTGATAGTTCATTCTCAGAGGAGGATAAGGAGTTTTGCGAGGATTTCTCAGCTACGGGCAGCCAGTTCACTCAACCGAAGAAGCGCCATCGTAAATCTAAAAAAAAAAAAATCAGCCATCGAAGCGGCACAGTGCCGGTGAGTTTCATATCAATCGATTGTTTTATCTGTGATGGGGGAGAATATGACCTATTTTGGTCCAATTTTAGAGGATTTTCCTGAAATTTGAGGCAAGTTCAGTACGGGTTATCGGGAACTCGATGTTGGTCAGCAAGGCTTACATCCGTCTCGGCTTAATGACACGAGCCTACTCTGTCAGAAAATATATAGTTCTTCGGGGGCATATAATGAACCAGCCAACTGTTTAATTTCAGATGCCTTGGTTCTACTGTGGACTACAACCTATATGACAGAAAATGCATTTTCTCATAACAATCAATTTGCATATCTCTGACTCAAAATTTTGCATCAGCACTAATATTGTTTACTATCATGCTGAACAAAATTCCAAACAATGATATTTTACACCCAACACAGAACTGAAATTATTAAACTAGCACAGGGGCTCGGGTTAGAATGAGGGGATAACTCTTAGCATGACATGGGAATATCTGTTACAGTGTGTGTAGTATTGTCAAATCCAATGTTGGTTTTGGAGGGGAGGGGGTGTTAGGCTGTTGTTTTAATGTTCCCTGGAATTAATCCGTGACACTAACATTCTCAGAAAGAACACATCACTGAATTTCCAGTAGAACAATGTCACAGTAGGCTGTCACAGCATACAGTATGGCATATATGGAATGACGTCACAGTAATCCACTCCATTTTCTTCTACCGTATTCATCCAAATTACAAGTTCCATTAATGCTCTTTATTAATCTTTGATTATGGAATCAGATACATGTATATATTGTCAGTCGTGGCACATCTGACAATTTTTGGATGATCTGTGCTGACCAGAGTGTTATCTCTCCTCGACCAATTAAAAGGCATGCACAGGGCCTAGCTATAGCTTTGTGGTGTCTTGGAAGTAAAAAAAACTTGATCCCAATTGTTTTTTTTGTTTTTTTTTGCATAATATAGCGGTCACATAAAATAGCGGTGATAGATATAGGTATAGGTTATTTAGATTTTTTGGTTCCAATTTGAAAGGTCAATATTCTTTTCT
>JAVTVY010007329.1:0-46240 GCA_036873755.1 Hanleya hanleyi | reverse complement strand
AAGTGACATCAAATGTCATGATATATTCATACCAGGTTTAAGAAGAATCTGATGAGCGGTTCTCAAGTTATTACCCGGAAACAAATCTGGTATTTCGCCACCAGGTGGCACCACCTGGTAAAAGTGAGCGAAAGGCAATCCCAGAACATCTTCTGGCATGATACATGCATGCTAAATTTGAGGAGATTCTGATGAGCAGTTCACAAGGAATGCATATGCCAAATATTGAAGAAACTAGATATAGTCGATCGAATACGATTGGAGACATGCATTTTGCATCTTTAGTAAAAGAAACGTTCATTATTTGTGAAGAAAGTAAAAACGTAAAACTTAGGAAAAACATCATTAACATGGCCCCATAAGATGCCTTGAGGGTAACTACCCACATACCAAATTTAAAAGAATCCATTAAGGTCCAACAGTTACTGTCCGGAAATGCAATTGTACCTTGGCCCTCAGGTAGCGCCATGTGTAGGCAGATGGGCATAAAAAATAATCCCAACTGAGATCTTGAGGCAAGATCCCTTGACATTGGAAATAGAAAATGTTAACTTGGCCTACAGGTGGCGCCACCTATGAGCAGATCGACAAGAAAAACAATACCAAGTGAAACCTTCAGGTTAGGTATATGTATACCAAGCTTGGAATTCATTCGAGTATTAAAAAGTTATTGTCTGGAAACATAATTTAAATTTGTCCCCAGTTGGTACCACCTATATGTGGATCGGCATGAAAAACAATGCCAAACGAGAAATTGAGGCGAGGTACCTACACACCAAATTTGGAATGAATCGGTTCAGGTTTTCAAAAGTTATTGTCTGAAAACACTTAACTTAGCTTTCAGGTTGTCCCCCTATCAACATGAAAAACATTCTCAAGCCAGATCTTAGGCAAGGTACCACCACACCAAATTTGGAAAGAATCCTTAGGGTTTTCAAAAGTTATTGTCTGGAGATGCAATTTTAACTTGGCCGGAGGTGGAGCCACCCAGAAGCGGATTGGCACGAAAAACAATTCCAAGCAAGATCTATGGGACATATTTACCAAATACAAAAACTTATCATCTGTGCATGATAAATTGAAACATTTTGGGGTTGCAATTATCCCAATATTGCAGACAACACACAAATTTCAGTTTCTGTCAAGATAAATTGGAGATATATATGCTCAAACACAATATATGAGGGTCGGGCGAGGGCTAGTTTGGGAGACAGAGGGTACGGCTCGGCGCCCTGGGGATGGGGACATGCTGTTTTTGAGGTTAGTGGTAGGTGTGCTGACATGAAAACGTCACAGAACATTGTTGCAGAAACTTATAAAACAGGGCTATTCCACCAAGCGCCTCCACTCAAAGTTTCTCAAATTTGGCGATACATATCGCATGCTGATAGCAAAATACGAACGTAGCGTGCAAGATCTATGGCGCTACGTTTCGTAACTTGTGTCTAATTCCGCTTAACCCGGGGCTAGGGCCCGTATGAACCCATGTACTTCAAGATCCTCATGGTACTCATATGAACAGTCACAATCAAAGCGTGACTGAGATACATCATTCTTTGGATGACGACTTTATAACGAATATTATGGATTAAGAATACTGATCAGCGATACGGATTTGATATTTTTGGAACATCATGATGTCTTGCCGGCATCATTGAAACCTGTTGACCGCTTCTCCCTTGCAGGAAACAAGCTTATGTTTATGTATACTATGATTGTCTTTTTGAATTTGGTGCTAATACTGTTATATGGAATATGAAATAGGTCATATGAATATGACGGACTAGACGCTTGTAATAGAAAGCTCCCTGTACATGAAACAACCACACTAACAACCGCATGCCATCATTGGTCGGTCGGAAAAACCACAAGGTGGAATTCAATTCAATTCAGGAAATGATCATATGCACAGCGTGCACCCAAACTTTAGGAACTCAGTTGTAATTAATATAGTAAGTTACACGTGTGGACACAAATGGTTCCTGCAGAAGCTTTAGGGTAAATCATATGATGTGAGATACAATTGTTTGATAGCAAAATTGAAGAAAATGTTGTCCTTCATTTAAGATGACACGAAATTAAAAAATCAGGGGTTCGGAACTGCGGGGATTTCCCCGCCAGTTATTTCATATTATACTTCTGAAATAAAAAAAATTGTTCATGCAAAAGCTTTAGGGTAAATCATATGATGTGGAATAGAATGATTTCATAACAAAGTTGAAGGAAATGTTGTCCTTCATGTAACGCGACACGAAATTGAAAACTAACACAGGTTCTGTACTGCGAGGATTGCCCCGCCAGTTATTTCATATTATACTTCTGAAATGAAATATGGTCCCTGCAAAAGCTTTAGTGTATGATGTGGAATAGAAGGACTGGAAAGCAAATTTTTAAAAATGGTGTCCTTCATTTAAAGCGACATGAAATTCAAAACTAACAGCGAGAAGCGGAAGAAAGAAGAAAAAATGACAAACGTGTTTAGGGATGCCTAATTATTAGACAAAGCATTTGAATGTTATCGCTTGTGAAGAATTTGAATGGAAACCACGGACATGCACAGAAGATTGGAACAAGATCCAGTGGCGCCACCTTCAGGTGGATCTTGCTGAAACGCAATACCAACTCATATCTGGTCACAAGGAGTGTATAGATGGATTTCTTCTATCTGACGTAATTGGTAGGCATATATATATCCTCGTGTAACGCCAGCATGAAACCAGCATAGTGCAGCCCAGAGAACCACTAAGCGTTAAATAGAGGTCTGGATTAGGCCTACCAGCTGGCTTTTATCATTTCAGAGAATCCCCGGATGAAAACATAAACAAGAAATCCATCTAGATGCTAAATTTCGAAGGAATCTGACAAAGCTTTTGGAAGTTATCGCCTGTGAAGAATTTGAACAGACATCCACAGACACAAAGAGAGCAAGACCCATTACAACTGGAACGGACACGAAGAAGCGAAACTCAGCGGCGCCACCTCCAGGCAAATGTTACTGAAATCCAGTACGCAACCGCGTCTTCTCACAAGAAATGCGTATGCCGAATTTCGGAAGAATCCAAGAAAGCATTCGGAATTGATCGCTTGTAACTGACATCCACGGACACAAAGAAACAAGATTCATTTTGACCCAGTGGCGCCACCTTCAGGCAGATGTTGCTGAAATGCGAGACCGACTGGCGTCTTGTCGCAAGGAATGCGTATGCCGAATTTCGGAAGAATCCAACAAAGGGTTAGGAAGAAATCATTCGAACAGACATGCACGGACATCCACGGACATGCACGGACACATAGAAGCAAGAACCATTTTGACCCAGTGGCGCCACCTTCAGGCAGATGTTGCTGAAATGCGAGACCGACTGGCGTCTTGTCGCAAGGAATGCGTATGCCGAATTTCGGAAGAATCCAACAAAGGGTTAGGAAGTAAGCATTCGAACAGACATGCACGGACAAATAGAAGCAAGAACCATTTTAAAGTCCCCCGGCTGCGTTGCGGCGGGGGACAACGAGTTTGATCTTTCTGCTTTGATGAGTTCGAAACTGTTGCCTATATGCCTCCGGTACCAATCCGTAATCCTGTAAGATAACGTTTTACAGTGGCATTGACTGCACTTTCTGCTACTGGCAAACCTGAATATATTCCGTGTGCTTTGCCCTTAAACACACTCTGAAGCAATAGAGTCCAAACATCCAAAGGCAACTGAGCTTGCTGTCCTTTCAACTCGTTCATTCTATCCTGTGTTTCTAGTTATTTTTTCTTTGCTCTAAAATTCCGATTTATTTTGCACCTCAAACTCCCTTCTTCCTTTCTGATAATCCATCTCTATCTTCCTTATTTCCAATGCACTTGCACATGCAGTTATGTCTAACTCAAAGCTGAAACTTGTTTGAACTAAAAATTCTAAAAGTGAGTTATTTATTTCGAGCTTCCTCATTCCTGGCGTCACACTAATAATTTTGTAATATTTAGCCACCCCAAGAAGCGCAGATTGTCTCAAACTGTTGATATCCTCTAGAGTGGGACTCTTAGCGAGCTTTCCCGCCTCAAAAATCATGTTTGGTTGCACCCGTAAATCCACAATAAATATGATGGCTATGTTTTGGAAAGAATCCCGGCAAACTCCCCAGTTTCCTGTTACGTAATTTTGATGTATAAATTCAAGAATTTAGTAAACAGGAAAAAGGGTGAGACCAACACAGCCTATTAACATATTACGGTATTTAATTTCTCACATAATATTGCCGTCTGCAGTACAAAATTACATCAACAAAAACTATCAACATGTTAATAATTATTTCACAGCTGTTACCGAGTCCGCCATTATTATCCACTTACAACATATGTACATGTACACTACAAGCGTCTGGTCCACCATTAATAATTCAGCCGTCGTCCATTAAAACATATCCGCGTCCATAATCCAAAGACCTATTCCATACTCCATATAACAGTTTTAGCACCAAACTAAAAATGAGAGAGTATACATAAACATAGATTTCTGCAAGAGGGATGTCGGCAAGACATCAAGGATGTTAAAAAAATAGCAAATTCGTATCGATGATCAGTATTCTTAATTCAAAATATTCGTTGAAAATTCGTCATGTAGAGAATGATGTATCTCAGTCACGCTCTTATTCTGTTCATATGAGCACCATTAGGATCTTGAAGTACATGGATTCATACGGCTCCTAGCCCCGGGTTAAGCGGAATTAGACAAAAGTTACGAAACGTAACGCCATAGATCTTTCACGCTACGCTCGTATTTTGCTGTCAGCATGCGATATGTATCGCCAAATTTGAGAAATTTGGAGTGGAGGCGCTTGATGGTATAATCCTGTTTTATATAAGTTTCTGCAATAATGTTGTGTGGCGTTGATTAAAATCGTCACGTTTAACGCAGGATCTAGCAAATGCTACTAGGCGTGATATGTATACGCCATATGCAGGTCCCACTGGAATATTACTGTCCAGAAAGGGAAAGTTTTTGATGTCGAAATTGTAATCATCTCTTTTGTCATAAAGTCGACGAGATAGAAGGCCCGCTTCATTTTTATAGAGATATAGCGCCTGCACATGGTCATATTCATAAGAGAACAGATATAGGTCAGCAAACAGGGGTGCATGATTAGTTCCCAATGAAATACCTATGTGCTGTTGATATATACAGCAGTTTTCCTGAATACCACACGCAGCAAAACACCGAACTTTCATGAAGCTGGAGCTTTCCAAAGTGCATTTTCACGTAGTAACAGAAGAACATAGACATTCTCGCAGACAAAGTACAAAATATCGTCACTGGTCTCTGGCCAAAGACATATTTACACAAACAGGTGTTTCATCTGGCTGCCTGCAAACAGCTGACTTTTCTTCCGTCCGCCGTTTCACAACTGTTCCTCAGCATTGCGTAATAATCTGATTAAGGTGTTAACCTCAATTTACGGACCAGCCTACTGGGACATCTCAAAGTTATAACTACGTAACAATATATAGTAAAATCTTCAGAAATTCGAGTTGTGTTGTTCTCCATTTTAAGACCTGAGAAAAACAGGACCGGAGTCTTCTGGAGGATTATGTTATGTCTCCCGGGATCGTCGACGCCCCATTCAAGCCTACTTTCCGTCGGCACTCACAAATTTACATTGGCGAGTTTGCCAGGATATAAAACATTTCCGGATACAGAGAAAACAACAGTGAACGACTTTCCACGCATTTCTCCCGATAGCTTTATACAGGTGGTGCTTGCCTCGCATTTCTTCACGGGGACGGTCGTATGGTTGCCTGGCATATTTCCTGTTGACGAGTTGCTGACAGTTTCTTCATCTTCTGACATCCCGTCAGGAACAGAGCTGTTGATGACGACGAATGATCATGCCGTCCTGCCATCTCATGACCCTGCTTCCTGTTTGCACCTGTTGAGGTATCACATTTTGTGCCCTTGTCTGTTGGCCATTGTGAAATGCGCGATTCTGTTCAACTCCTCGTGCGAGTTCTCCTTGAACTGCCTTGTAAATCTCACCGGACGGAATTCCAAACTGCTGTCCACGGCTGCACAGAAACACTCCAAGTATACCAAATGTTCACCTCAATGGTGCGTGTGTTTCGAGACTTGAAAAGCAAACATCAGGCCACATCAATTAAAATGTTCGACCTCAAATTCTGGAAGGGACAGTGAACTGAGAATATCTACACCACTGAGATGTGATCGACCCAGGAAAACGTTCCTTAATAAAACAATGACAAGTTTTGTGGATTTCCGTGCTTATGGCTAGTGATTGCACATAACAGTGTTGTGATATATTCCGTGCAAGGACTATCCCGAACTTTCTGCCTGACGTGGTGACTTCAATTGATTGACAGTTGTGCGTGTGATGAAACGGTTTACAGTTCACAGAAATGGGTCATGCCCTAACGAACTCTGAGACGTCGTATTCCCACAATTCCTCTAATGTTAACCCTTAGTGATAAGGTATGACATAGCGTTAGCGTTGGACAATATTTCAGACATATAACAACAAGATAATTGTGTCTGTGTTTGAATTATTGTTTTTCGTTGCAACACTATAGAGATACCATGCACTGGTATGATTTGGAAAATGTGATCAAGTATCGTATGCAGAGTTTCCCCACGAGATTTCTCTGTTCTGACATAAGAGTGTCACAACGACACAGCTCACCAATTACCAATAAACGAGTTGTCAGGGAATTTTCATCATAGCTCTCTAGATTTGTATCTAATACCGCTTATGCCGGTGCTAGGAGCCGTGTGGTTATGTCATCCAAGTTGCCACATGAACAGGAACAATAAAAGCGTACCCGAGATACAACACATATCACGAATCGTTAAATTCTTGGTATGTGCTTTAGAATACGTTAACCAGAAGACTATACTGTGAAGCCATGTGACTTTGTCAGTATGTCGGCACCTCTTCCCACTTCCCGTATACGTGTTGTAATTCTTATTGTAATAAACTGGTAGGTGATTCTGTTTTGACATAAGCGTGTTTTTTTCTGTGTTTGATATGACATTAGCTGTTAAGGCTGCCGCGAAGCGCGCAGCCTTATTGCATCAGTTTGGTCTCATGGGGGGAAAAATGCCTTGTCCGCAAGATTGTGAAAAAACAAAGCAGAGTTGGGACTTACGGTCACAGGGCCAAATGTTATGAAGATATTGATCTGGAAATTCGTAACAATTTGGGTTGTCTCAGATGAAGGGAAGTCTGTCTTTCAAGCCCAAATTGTTCATCTAAAATTCTAAACTTCCGGTTTGAAAAAAGGCAGAACTTTCGCGGAAACGTCTTTGCGCATACCGCTAAATGGGCTCTCGTGAGACTTTCACGAGAGCTGCTTGGAAGTTATCTCCCTTTATGTAATTGATCTGCTCGTTGAGGGCGCTGTGATTAGCGAATAAATTACCGTGCTTGAAAGGCAAAGCTAATGGATAAATAAAATGAAGTTCACTAGATTGACTGGCGCGATCAGCTTATATTTCTATCGACTGTTCATGCCTGGCAACATCAATTCGATAACTTAACCAGTACAAGCCGAGTGTTTGCGGAGAATACAAGCTGAATATAACTTTGTCACTGAGTATTTTAATCGGAAGATAATCGTGCTTGCCAACATGGGCAGTTAACACACGAACATGAACGTTGGGTTGCCCATGCCGATTTTGACTTGCTCCAGACACGCTCACGTAGCACTCGCGAGTTGATCGACTGAAGCCAACAACAACAACAACAACAACAATTAGCTTGCTTTGTCACGACAATTCAACATTTTCGTTTGGGAACTCGACTTATCTCTTGTAGAATTCAATATTTATCCAATATAACACAATTTTTTTGCGCGTATTTGGCGCGCATTTTCCCATCGATAAAAAACTCAATTATTTGGGGCAAATCTCAAGTTCAAAATTTCTCAAAAACTCAATTCTTCAAATTCAAGTTTTTAATCTGAGTTACCTAGATGTAAGAGTGCCTAAACCCCCTTCTGTTATGATATTTAAGAAAATATTATTCCAACAAATTAAATCTCATAATTGAACATTTTGTTGACATATTACACTGAACTCCCTAATAGTGGAACAGTCTGCTGAGAGAAATGAGCCCATTGAGTCAACATCCATCTTAGCTGGTTAAGGGCATTTCACGTTTCACTTAACACTACACTTAGCTTATCGCTATGATTCGGCATGTATTTCACACGATGCCACCTTTCAGCCGCAAAGGACATATTTCTGGAGGGACATAATCCTCTTCAAAAGTTGTTCCTGAAGCATCAAGTCACATGCCCACCGCATTTAAACGAGCCATTGAAATTATCTGTATTTAAATAGTTTGCTCTGGGCATCTCAGACATCAGACATATCAGTCTCATTTGAGTGCAGAGACGCAAGACTGGGGATTCTATGCGAGACCAAAACGAAGTTGTGCGAATCAGCTATGTTAGTTCTCACTCTAATGGAGCATGCTTCTTTGTCTTTCTTAAGAAAAATTATCTAATGACCTTACCTACTTTAAATTTATAACATCGGTGACAGTTCACAGGAAAATGATATGTTTTTTATTTTGTGATAGGGGCATTTCGAGGCCCAACAAGGGATCATTTCGTCGATGGATTTTTGGAGGTGTGTCCTCGTTTTATGAATGTGATTGCGTCGATTCCGGATCTCATGGGATCAGTCGGAGGTGACCAATTGGGAAATGCCCTAATATACTCAGATATCCTCCATTACTGCATGGCTATGAGCAGGAGTTTCTACGTATGATCGTGCCATGCGTTAGGATGATGGTCAACATCGTGGAGTGAGGACATTGATCTTGGCAATGCAGAGCTAGAGGAAGGAGATAAATCTGTCAGTGTCATCAACGTCTCCCAATCTCATAATTGAACATTTTGCTGACATGTTACACTGAACTCCCTAATAGTGGAACAGTCTGCTGAGAGAAATGAGCCCACTGAGTCAACATCCATCTTAGCTGGTTAAGGGCATTTCACGTTTCACTTAACACTACACTTAGCTTATCGCTATGATTCGGCATGTATTTCACACGATGCCACCTTTCAGCCGCAAAGGACATATTTCTGGAGGGACATAATCCTCTTCGAAAGTTGTTCCTGAAGCATCAAGTCACATGCCCACCGCATTTAAACGAGCCATTGAAATTATCTGTATTTAAATAGTTTGCCCTGGGCATCTCAGACATCAGACATATCAGTCTCATTTGAGTGCAGAGGCGCAAGACTGGGGGATTCTATGCGAGACCAAAACGAAGTTGTGCGAATCAGCTATGTTAGTTCTCACTCTAATGGAGCATGCTTCTTTGTTTTTCTTAAGAAAAATTATATTACTAACGACCTTACCTATTTTAAATTAATAACATCGGTGACAGTTCACAGGAAAATGATATGCTTTTTATTTTGTGATAGGGGCATTTCGAGGCCCACCAAGGGATCATTTCAGTCGATGGATTTCTGGAGGTGTGTCCTCGTTTTATGAATGTGATTGCACCGATTTCGGATCTCATGGGATCAATCGGAGGTGACCAATTGGGAAATGCCCTAATATACTCAGATATCATCCATTACTGCATGGCTATGAGCAGAAGTTTCTACGTATGATCGTGCCATGCGTTAGGATGATGGTCAACATCGTGGAGTGAGGACATTGATCTTGGCAATGCAGAGCTAGAGGAAGGAGATAAATCTTTCAGTGTCATCAACGTCTCCCGATCGAGAAAAAAAAAACAAAAAAGCATGTGCGTTCAAATTCTACAATGCCTGAAAAAATAGAGAAACTAGTTGGAATACATGACAGTATGGTGAAAAAAAATTTCACTAGGGGTGACAAGCTGAAGTACCAGGAAGACAAGTTAAAAAAAATAGTTACTTCTGGACAGTAACTTTCAAAAACCTGAACGGATTCTTTGCAAATTTTGTATGTGGGTAACTTGCCACAGGATATCACTCCAGAATGCTTTTCATACTGGGTACTGAATGTTAAGGTTCCAAGCCAAATAATTAGTTTCAACGTCGGGGGACTTCAGACGCTCTGGTTTTCATAAAAATTTTCTCTGAAGCACCAAAATAATTACTGGAATAAATCATCAAATTATTGTACTTCGTGTATTTCATCCTGTTTCGGGAAATAGGAAAAATTCTCTAAAGATCACAGCCAAACATCAAAACCATAAAATCACACAGGTAACGGCAGCCCTTCGAAGTCCGCGAGTTCTAGTTATGTTTTGTATACATTTAAATATTGTTCTACATTCATGTTGGTTTGTTCGACCATTTTTGTTTTGCTTTCCATGTACTGTGTTGATAAATTGTTTTGTTTTTCATGTAGCGTTTTGACAATTTTTTTTGTGTGTGTAATGTTCTGATGAACTGTTTTGCCTTCGCAACTGAAGTATTCGAAGGATTTTCAAGCACTTGTTTTGGTCATACTTGATATGTGCACACTTGTGGTATGACTAGAATGCTGTATAAGGTATTCGAAGTGTTTGAGTTGCAGAATTTTTTATGAATATGGAATTACAACCCTACACTATGGACATGGACTATGATAATTGAATATGATTTAAGATATTTGACTGATATTGCGGATAACGAACTAAGCTATGAATACGGATTATGCTATGAACTTTGGATATCATTTTAGTGAATTATGCATTTTGTAACTTTTAATGTAGCTGATGGGATTGCGTTCCGCGTCACGTGATCTCATTTGAGGATAGGTTATGTTGTTAAGAGTTACTGCTGAATTGACCACACACGCAGTTACTGGCATCATTTCCTTGCCCTCCGATAATTTTCTTTTCGTTTTGTTTGAGTTGCATGATCTCTCTGCGAGTGTATCTTCCAACTTTGGTCAGTGAAGATATCTGAAATATCGAATTTTTAGCCACCATACGTTTACGTAACAATCGACTTTTTAGCCGCCATACTTGTGCCAGTAATTGCGCACGTATTATGATGTGCTCTAATTTCCAGTGCTGTTTGTTTTGACAAAGCTATAGCCGATATCCCATGTCATGACCTTTTAGGTCAAGTATTGTAAAACGTCTATCTACACAGTTATTTGTGAGAAACAGTTATATAATTTCAGTCCATATGGTTTTAATTGCATGGCTGTGTAACTGCACCGGATTTGTGCTTTATGAATCCCGAGTCTGATGTGCAAGTTTTAGTTTGAAGACAGTTAAACAATTACATTGTCATATCTGTACTAAGGAATTTGATGGGTCAGCATGCACCTTTAATGTGAACACATTCATACACAACAGTATAAAAGTGAATATTTGGAGATTTCAAGGCAGACTTTATTCCGTTCCAATTTATTCCATCATAGACTCCTATCGCCACCGGTAGATTTCACAAATTACGTGAAATCCTGTAGCTGGTTCGAAATGCGTATATTAGTGAAAGATTATATCTTCAGAGATTTGAGTTGTGTTGTTCTCCATTGAGGGCTTATGTTATTTCTCCCTGGATTGTCGACGCCCCATACGAGCCCAATTTCCGGCAGCACCCGCAAAATAAAAATTGGTAAACACAGGGCACGATTGTGTGATGCAGCACGAAAGCGGAACGCAGCGGTGGAAAGTAGCTACGTTCTTTCTCGCACTCATTTCCATATTTTTGTTTATGAAGATCGATATATCTAACAACAGGGACATATTTATGTGAAATCAATTCGGCGGTACATTGTGGGGGAAAAGGGGTGTCTCTCTGTTGTGATGGGGTGGGAGGGGGGCATAAAATTGACCAATTCATCTCAAATTTGACCAAGATAACTATGGTGTCATGTGGATGTCGCATACCAAACTTGAGTTCAGTAGGTCAAAGGTCAAGGTCATCTGGACCAAAATATTTTGGTCCCCGCTCTCCCCACCTAACACACACACACACACACGCACGCGCGTCATTAAATGGTATGCATCTTTTTGGTTTCAACCGCACTCTGTTATTATTTGTTATGGTTTTATGGAACTATTATGCACGACATATTCCGCCCATAAAGAAAACTAGTATATTTAACACCAACTGTCAGCGGATACAATGATCTCTATGATCTTTCATTTGTCTGGCCTGTCTTAATCTACGATAATGTCTTCGTCGAAATTATTCTCACCAAAGTATTAATTTGTCAACCCACTCAAATGATCTGCCGCTTCGTTTTGATCCAACGATCAGTCGACATTGCCTTAATGAATCTCCCCAGGCTGATAACGAATAACCTCACATTTAAACACCAGTTGACCCAAAACCCAACTGCCTCTTGCATCTATCGCATCAGTCTTCTACCAGACATCACCTCAAACACATAGAATGGCCGCATGTCTCAGCTGTGTGATGGGATTATATGAATAAAGTTAAGTGTATATATCACACACATCAGATTGACATGACCATATACTGCATCCCGCGCTAATTTGCACATAGCCAATATCTAAACGACAGACAAATGAGAGCAAACACTCCGCGACTTTGTAGTTATCATATTGGAGTCATGAATTCGCTGTTACTAATTAGACCTTGCCTAATATCTAAACGACAGACAAATGAGAGCAAACACTCCGCGACTTTGTAGTTTATCATATTGGAGTCATGAATTCGCTGTCACTAATTAGACCTTGCCTAATATCCAAACGACAGACAAATGAGAGTAAACACTCCACGACTTTGTAGTTTATCATATTGGAGTCATTTTCCATGACCCACCGAACAGAGGATCATGGGGAAATTTAAAATGGTGGCTATGTAGGGTACTAGAAAAGTGATCTTTTGTTGTCCAAATTTATGTTTTTTCCACGAGGAACAATATGAACACATCAGAATAATAAGGGACCGTATCCATCCAACGTTCGTTTACTAGACGTTTTAAACGATGAAAAAAAACGTCGATGCAAACGATGGGTGTACGAGCTGATCGTTTTTTAAAAAACGTCGGTCAGATAAAGACGATCGCCGGAAATCTCCGGCAACCTACGGTAAGGGTGCCGGTCGTCTTTTCACACCTCGAACAAAGGTGCAGACGTTTTCTAGCAAACGATTGAAAGTCTCCTGGCAAACGATCGGCTCGAAAGTAGTCCCGCTTTACAGACGCAAAAACAACAACAACGGCTGTGTCGCTTGAGGCCGTGAAAAACGGATTATGAGAACGGAACACAAATTAATGTTGTTTTTTTTCTCCAGATTTTTGCTATACGTGTGCTGCTTGACTATATCTTAGAATCGGTTACGGTGTAATTCGTTAATAAACAAAATATTATGGAACCATGATATCGTTTTATGAACGTGCGATTCGAATCTTATGTATTTTGCAGAATACGGGCTTTGCACATTTTGGAATGCGGCTTCAAAAAAGTCAGTTCTAGATTACCATTTGATTTGATTTGATTTTTATTTCACCATGCATAACAATAATGTTTAGTAAACAAAATATAATAGTGGCGGGATGAAAACCCCGAGGGGTTTGTTTTATCCCAAAATAATTATTATATTTACAAAGATGATAATATGCGGTAAACTCATCATAGTGAGACAAAAATACAAATTTAATTTCCAACTTCCACAGACGGCAAACAGAATAGATGTCTAATTATGTTCCAGGAATAAATACGATTATATCCTCGATTTGAATAATGAGAGCGAAACGTGAGATTTTAACTGAGAGGGTAAATTGTTCCATATTTTGGGACCCTTTATTTTAGTACTATAAGTCAGAGTAGTAAAAATCGCGATATAAATTTAATTTAGCCTGTCTAGTTGGGTACCTGTGGACAACAGATAATTTTGAAAAATATGATCTGAAAGTGTTTGGAATTAGGTCTGTATGATTGAAAAATTTGTCAACAAAAATTAACACCTGGTAGTCGTTTATTTGTTTTATGGACAATATTTGTAATTTTTGGAATGAGATGATCATAGTTTTACTTTAACAATTATTATTACGTTTGATTACAGATAAATGTCGAGTGAAACATTACAATCTAATGCGTATATTTTTTCTCTTTCAGGACGATGCGTAAGCGCAGAAATTTACAAGACATTCACCATAGATAACGGTTTTCTAATGGTGTAACTCATAATTTTGTTTTTGTTCAATTTGCGCTTTTGAAGCGCGCCTTGTTTGGTAAGCTTTTAAAGTTACATCTGCAAATATCTATACGTGATGAGTACTCTATTCATCTGAAGTTTGTAATTTCGATAGAATTCGGATACCCGTGGTTGTACATTTACAACTTTTAGAGCAACGCCGCATGACATTTTCATACAGAGAGATTATTTTGTCACTTGGTATCGTCGATCCAGTTATTAACTAGTCTTGTTTCGCCGTTGGGATTCGAGTGGGTAATCAAAATAACCATTGTTTATTACTTCTTAATTTGCTATGGGCTGTATCCCACCGTGTTAATTCCTCAATTTCTATATAGAATTCGATTTAAGTACACCAATATATCTTCATCCAAACATTTTATCTTTTATATATATATGTCGTACGAATGGTGTATGTTTGTATCTTTCTGTTATATACTTCATATTTTTGTATGTAATCGGCTGGAGTCGGTCATGTGTACTTTCTTTAGCCCTAGGGGCATACGATCAGTAATAAAATTTATGTGAACTTGCCTTGATTTCCTGTATGTTGTTCCATAGTGAATGAAGTATCGGTTGTGGTGAGAAACAAATAAACTGGATGTGAAAGACGATGTGTATAGTACTAAAGATGAGATCATATCTGTCCAACCTTCCAGAAATGCACTTAAATATATTTTTCATGGAACAAAACTGCATGGCTTATTTAGAGCCCGGAGTGATCAATTAAAACTGTCCCGGAAATGTGCAACTGTGAATAAACAAAAAGTATAAAATCAAATTACAACACATATAAGGGAAGTGGGAAGAGGTGCCGACATACTGACTGCGTCACATGACTTCACAGAATAGTCTTCTGGTTAACCTATTCTAAAGCACATACCAAGAATCTAACGATTCGTGATATGTGTTGTATCTCAGGTACGCTTTTATTGTACCTGTTCATGTGGCAACTTGGATGATATGACCACACGGCCCCTAGCACCGGCATAAGCGGTATTAGATACAAATCTAGAGAGCTATGATGGAAATGCTCTGACAACTCGTATACTGGTAATTGGTGAGCTGTTTCGCTGTGACAACTCGTACACTTGACACTTGTTGCCTTTTATTTAATAATGTCTTTGAAATGAACAATCCCTTCAGCGATACTTCCCGTGAACGTCCATTTATTTGAATTATGGTAGTAATAAAGCAAATGCCCGTGGATGCCGCCTCCGGAAGTAACTCTTGCGTCCATCGTGGCTCGAAAGTCAAGCTGTGTGTAGACCAATAGAACAGACAAAAAAGCTGATCACTTTACTATTATTATGGCTAGACAATAAATTGACAGCTTGGCAATATTGTTTACTAATCAAGCAGGATTCTTACCTATATGCTCACCGGAAATTAGTTTCTTCCACGTATAGTCCTGCTGGATAGGGATATGGGACTTGCACAATCATATGTTTATTGGTTAGAATCTTACAACAAAATATAAACATAACGAAGAAATATGTGGATACGCGAATAATATTATCCGGAGAAAAGGCGGTCATTCCTCTAGTTTCAATATGTCCATGGAGCAAACAAACCTGCAATGTAGAATAAAAGTGCGTTAAGTTGACCATAATAAATAAAACACCGATAATCAAATATTTGGATCTGTTTCGATAAAGTCTCAAATAAAAGATTGGTTGTCAAAAAATACATCTGTCTCAGCGCATTGCCGAGAAATTCCCTTCAATCTAAAACATTAAAAATGCTTGAATGAAGACTCAATGGAAATTCACACCTCCACTTTCTCTCAAGTAGCGATGTTCAAATATCAGATTCAGGGTCACCAAATATTCTCCCGTGACAATTCTTTTTCATGGCACCCATCAAAGTATAGCTCTAGAAACTTTCTGGATAATTTTAATGTATTCGTCTTGTGAATTGAAGGATCGTGAATATAGCGTTTTCCTCTCTGATCTGGTATATCGCCATGAACGTTTCGACAGACACGTGTTCTACACCGGTCTTTATTTTCCCGCCATGCGGGAGCAGTCCTGTGTCGACTTTTCTATGCTGGGGATAAACCGCAGTCGAAATGGAAGGCCACGTGCGTGTACGCGTGTGCTCCTTGACCGTACACAAGCTGGGGGGTTTTTTCAGACAGACCCGTAGAATAAATTGCGATATTTCTAAAATATTAAAGCTAAACGCGCGTGTTGATGACACATGATTTTGCCTATGGACTGCAATACAGTACACAGGCCAAATAACATAAGAAACATTTCCATTTTTTGGTTTATTTAACGTGAAACAGGGTCGATTTGCCGAGAATTTTCGGCGATATACCGACATTAGTTTTTTTTTATCAATTTCCTTGAAAACGCATTCATAAAATAAAATATTTAAATACATTTTTTATCTCGAGTATTATAGGATCATGAAAATATAAATATCATTTCTGTCTCTTCAGCTCTTTTCATGTTATTTATTGGGAAAAGTGTAACACGATTTGCCAGTGAGGTATTAAAACGTGCTCTGAAGTGGGCGAATTTCAGTGGAATTCCCCGCAAATCGTGTTACACGTTTTCCGGTAAACATTACAAGAAAACCGCTGAAGATACAAAAATCATATAATAGTTTCATGGTCCCATAATACTCGCGATGAAAAATATTTATTTAGATTTCTATTGCATCCATGCGTTTTCAAGGAAAGTGATCAAAACCTAGTGTCGGCATTATCGCGAAAATTTCCAGGCGAATCAACACCATTTTTCCACGGTAGACTTCCGTATCGCCCTGAATAACAAGGAAATATTTATCAACCTAAATATTTTTGAAACGGGTATTTCTTTAAGTTAAATAATAACTGAACATAATTCAGATCAGTAAGATATCGGCAGAGTTATCTGTTGATTACCTTTTCCGGCCTATTCAAAGAAATTTTTTACACCGTGCATACATGGGGAGGGTGTTATTAAACCATTCAGTTTTATTTGCGTACCTGACACTTCCATTATCACAGCTAGATGGTTGTCATTTTCATAGAAAATTTTTGCACACAAACAGCGACTTCTCGTAATCAAACCTTTAAAACAAACGCGGAAGGCGATTAAAGTGTAATTTATTTCCCCTGTGTTAAACCCGTTTTCACATTCGCTGATAGCGCTATATTTTGTTACACATGTGCGCAGTTGAGAGCTAAGGCACGGCCTGTTCTCCCAGTGTGTATTTATGCGCAGCTTAACACGTGCGATCGTCTTTTGTCAGCGGACAATCGTTTTCTTCCAAACGACGACGTTTTCTTCCGAACGAGCGGTACCTTCGGCAGTCTACGGTGATGGTTTTTTTGATCGTTTGCTACACAAAAAACACGATGGTGCAAACGATGGGTGTAGTAGCTGAGCGTTTTTTTCCATCGTTTAAAACGTCTCAACAGCAAACGCTGGTTGGATACCGTCCCTAAGCTAATTTACTATCCAGTTAAGATGCATATTTTGAGAGATACATGTTCGCTTTATACCGTACAAAAAGGACCACTATAAATTGCAACTGCGCAAGGGCTTTTTGGAAAACATTCCACTGGTTGTTTCGGACGGAGATGATCGAGTTTAATCTCATGTCCATATTGTTCTTGTTTTTCCAGCATGACATGATCGATCATAATGGTGGTCCACAAGGTGAACGACAGTTTACAGGTGAGTATCCACACGTGACGACTGTCCTGGAAGGGTTAACTTTTAAAAACTGCACTAGACCAATTAACTTAATGCAGCGTACTGTAGTTGACACATGGTGAACCAATATGCCATCCCAGGTTCAAGTGAATCAGATCTGAATATGTTCGTGTTACCACTGTCATCATGGCTGTAGAGGATGCCTAAAATAATCTGAAAGTTTTATTGTGTTTGACATTGTGCCATTATAATAAATATAAACTGATATTCATATGGATGGTTTGAAAATTCAGAAGGGGGTAGTTAATTGCCTAGAAATAATTGTGGATGAGGGGGTTAGGAGAGGAGAAGGGATCGGAATCAAATTATTTCCCCTAAATATAAATAAAATATGGGAAAGAGGAAAAGTGGTACTAGACAAGTTTTTACGCGGGAGGAGGAACGGTATTGTGCCAAAACAACCCATATGTTTTTTCCCCAAATTGGAATGTCCCATTTTTTGCATCAAACATCTGTTTAAAGGGAAAGTAGAATCCTCACTGATTGGCTGGAGGATCGGAGCTGCTCTGATATTTTCGTAATATATTAGGTTGTGTTTTCTCCGATTATGTAACAACGAATGCGTATATAAAATATTATAAGTAGTATTTAAGATGGTATGAACGCCTTAAATCGTGCGGGTAAAGATCCGAATATATGACTGTGAATAATCAACCCAGTCAAATAATCTTATTCCATGTAGCTCGTGCCACTGCCCACTACCCAGTATTTAGGCGTAAACTTTGAACAACGATTGACTCTGCGACTTTTATCAGACAATTGAAAACAGCACACCATGCAGACATTTGGCGCAGCGAAATGAACGATTACAGCTTTGAAACACAAAATATACCAGTGCCGAAGCACACATTTATTTCGAATTTTCAAATAACAAGGAGTGCTTTCTCCAAGGTCCGCGCATATGACTCGCCAAAAGCTTGCAAACGTATGGCTGATATCAAGCTACTGCGTCAGTACATGCATATCTCCTGAGAAGACGATCAAGCTAATTTTGTCCTACCCCTGAATACACCTATTTCAATGGATTTATGTTATTCTAATATGCGTAGAACATACACAGTTTTGAAAAAGTTTCCAGAATTAATTTATCACATTGGTTTATACAACGTTTATTACACAAAGTAATTGGAGCACAGTGAGCGCAGCTCATTAGTGTGTCTCCTAAAATAAATTGCTTAGACAGAAAACGTTGCGGGTGCAAATACATATATAACAATTATCCTTTATAGACAACATTGTAATATGGTAGGTATATATACTTGATGAGCGGCTTGCCGGTTGTGTTTATCACATTGCACACCGTTATACGGGTAGATACTTCATGTAGGAAGCTGTTGTCTGAGTCTTTGTGCCGCTGAGAAGGCACATTATTGTCCCCAGACTTGGCTTTTGTATGCATTGTCTCGTGATTCTTACTTGGAGTATGAGCCGTTTTACGGCATCGATTTGTATGGGACATTAAATCAAACAGTCAGCGATAGACATGGCATGAAACTTTTCATATTGCTCCTTCATTTATCATGATTAGTTCTGCTCATCCTTTTACAGGGAATTTGACCATAGCCGTCGAGATCATGAAGTCGCTGATCGCAGAAGGCATGCAGATTATCTGGTTACCACGAGGTTTGTTTTCCATTTATTCAGCATAATATAACGATAAATCCATGTGTAGATCGATGTGGGATGCATCATATTTGACAGCGATATAGGATAGTACATTAGCAGGCTCCATTAAGTTAGTAATTTCACGGTGAACAACCAACTCTAAATATATATTGTTACGTCAATTCGTACGGTAACAGAAAGACGTGTGAAGCCAAGGGTTAACAATCAAATATTTATTTACAATACTAAAACCATATACCATTTAATACCATTTAAAAAACAAAAAATCTCCATAACAGGATTTGGGAAACTTTGAACCTTATCATTGATAGAACTAATAGGAACATTGTCCCTGGTCATCTTAACGTCATAAACACTATGAATGTCACTAACCTGCTTGGGTATAGATCTTGAAGTGAGGGAACCCCTGGGCTTTTGAAAGGCTTGATCTTGTTTACTTTTCAATTTAAAACAATTAGCCATTAAAGGACCTTCCTTCCTACAATAGTTGCGAACGGGAGATTTATTTTAAGTGTTAAAAGTGGGTGACTGAGACTTTGCGTTTGACCTTTGTAACCGCGGTTAAAAGTGTTACGCCCTAAGAAAGAACTGGGTTACCTGAGAGTTTAGACTGGAATGAATTTGGCTTAACAGCATTGAAAATGATAATTTGAGTGTCACAGCGTATTCGTCAGCAAAACGTGCTGCCTGATCTAAAATGTTGGCATTCGTTTCATCAAGTAATGTTGTAATATCACCATGGATACACCATTTAAATTCCTCTACCAGCATAAGCTGTCTAAGCTCATAGCAATTCTTATGGCTTTACGCTGGTTAGGCGAGTCCAAGCCATCAAGAGTTGTTATTTTGACAGACTCTCTAAGTGCATTACAGGCATTTATCAATTAAAATTATTCAAAATGTTCCAGTATTTTATATGAAATACTTTTTACAGTATCATCCTTACGCCACCAGAGTGTTTTAGTGTTTTTCGAATAGATTCCGGGACACTGCAGATTAAGGGGAAATGATTGGGCCGACTCCCTTGCTAAGTCGGCTTTGTCTTTCCCCACAGTAACAATTCAAGTTGGGCTAACTGTATCGGAGGCTATGTCCTACGTAAAACCTGAATGTTACCGTATGTGGCAAGAGGAGTGGGGCTCGTCTGATAAGGGGCGTTTTTACCACAGTTTTAATCCTCAAGCTAAGTCAGGGTCTGACTTTATAGTATGCCCTCCAGAGTACAGGATGTTCAGCTCTTCAGATTGAAGTCTGGACACATTCCGTTAAACACTTACTTGCACAGACTCCGTATACACCCTACAGGGCATTGTGACACATGCGGTGTCCCGGAAGATATCCAGTATTTTTTATTTTCCTGTACCCGTTTTACGGCTGTCAGACGACAAATGCTGTTAAAACTTACATCAACAGGTATGAATACGTTTGATTTAACCCTGGGCAAAACCGTGTGCGAGTGTTCAAAGCTCTGACAGAATTTATTGTCAAATCGAATAGATTTTAGGTGACATAGCCTAAATAATGTTGAAATACTCACACACTTATGTTAAGTTTTAAATATCTCTATTCCTCGTCGGCAGATGGTGGCAGAGTTGGATTATCAGACCATATATCTGTTTTCACTACTGAGCTCATAGCAATTCTTATGGCTTTACGCTAGTAGGCGAGTCCAAGCCATCAAGAGTTGTTATTTTGACAGACTCTTTGTTCCAGTATTTTATATGAAATACTTCGTACAGTATCATCCTTACGCCACCAGAGTAGAGATATCATACCAAAGTTCAATTTTTATTGCACACATATGGTTATGTCTGCGTTAATAATGCGCACAGTTCATTGGCCCTTTTAATTTCCTTTTATTGTATTTTATTTATTTATCTATTTATTTATTTATTTATTTCCGGGGTCGTTGGGAGATTTACATTATAGCTGTTGTCATATTGAAAATACTTGAGTTTTCCATGCATGGTTGTTCTTAAGTTATACAATATCTTTAACTCTTGCATGGATATCTAAGTTTTGCATGTCCAATTTTCAGCTTGACTAGTTAACTTCTTGTTGTTTTCTTGAAATGGTAGCTTTCCGCACTTCTTTCCGTTTCTATACTGTCCTATTTAACAAATAACCCTCCATAACTTATTCCATGCACTACATCTATAGCACGATGTTTGCATGATTAACTTATTTTCCCTTAGATTTATTTACTTAGTCCATTTGTTTTTGTAAAGAGCAAACTCAAAGTTCAGTTCTGGCGTACATAAACCTAATATTATTAGGTTTGAACACGCCATCCAAATTCAAATTAGTAGTAGTAGTAGTAGCTGTCTAAGGCTTTCAAATTGGTTGTCAATTTTAACCGAGCACACCACCTACCTGTCAACCTTTATGTCTCTAATTTTTCTCTCTCTAACTGAAACTGTCTTTCCTGCCTTCTTTCCTCTTTTTCTAATTCTATTTTCTTTAATTCCAGCTGATTTTGCAAATCTAATTTCTTTATTTCCAAATCATCAACTGTTTCCTCAGTTAAATCAAAATCACTTTCATCCCAAATTTGTTTGCTAACAAAATGTTTAATAATGAGTTTCTTAATTCCTTGCTTTCTCAAAGTTGTTTTACCTTTAATCTCTAGAAATTTACACAGCACGAACAATTCCTCTTTTCGTAGTTCGTTAAATACCTCCTGACTATGCTCTAAGGCAAACTGTGCTGGGTCAAATGACATGCTGATAGTGTACTCCCTGACTTCGCAAATTTAGACAATGTTTAAAGCTGTATCAATTTAGAACTTTGTCGCAAAGCTGCCAGCTGATCAATAATGTAAACAAGTCTCGCGGACGAGCCCCCAATTTCTGTCACGTCAATTCGTACGGTAACAGAAAGACGTGTGAAGTCTGAGATTAACAATAAAATATTTATTTACAATACTAAAATCATATACAATTTAAGTAAATGTGTGAAATATAGTCTTACTGTTCAATGCTATACCGGTGTGCACTTTACAGTCCTTGTTGACGCGCACAAATCCCTCCTCTGTATAATGGTAATCCAACACTGCTCAGTTGTTCACAGTTGTCCCTTTTCCAGGCCCTCGAAACGCCTGACACGTAACATGTGCGCGTATGACTGTTGGCCATCCATTACCGCGCGTTACGAAATGGCTGACTTGTGATACTATAGCAGAACCTGACGTAACTCTCGAGTGGATGCGTATTTTTGATGACGTGTGCTAAGTGTATTTTCTTTTGCTCCTGTATAATGATAAACTGTTCTATGTTCGTGGTCTGCGTGAACAGTTCTCCAGCAGAAATCGGTCGAGAGAGGATATTTAACTTGAAGATGAGAGGATACCTGTACTATAGAGTAACAAAACCTGATGTACCATGCATCTGAAGTGTGTTCCTGTATACGGTATAAAGAATCTGTCTAAGAAGGAAACTTTAGACCAATATTCTTTGTTCCTCGCGGAGGCAATTTTCTATGATAAATAGTGGAGATTGACTGACGTCTTATTCATATGAATTGAGAATACTGGATTAAGAATATCATATGGATTAAGAGTAATGATCATCGATACGGATTTGATATTTTTGGAACGTCATGTCTTGCCGGCATCATTGAAAACTGTTGACGGCATCTATCTTGCAAGAAACTAGCCTATGTATCTGTGTACTATGATTGTCCTTTTGAATTTGGTGCTAATGCTGCTATATGGATAGGGTTCACTCAATTATGGACGATTATATTTAATGGACGACGGCTGAATTATGAGTGACGGACCAGTCGCTTGTAATTCGAAGAAACGCCACTCACATTTCCTTTCTCTTTACGAATGCATTTTCTTTGTCATAATGATTGAAGCAAAGTTGTCGGAAACCACGTGAATTCTAAAGGATTATCTATTTTATACAGCCGATATGCGCATTCTGCCTGTATCAGAACGCTGTGTCACTTTGCTGAATACTGTTCAATGATTAAGATTTGAGGATCGCGTTCATTTGTAACAGTCAGTGTGTGCTCAGAACTTTCAGTAAAAATTAATTTGGTTAGAGATCAGTATAGACAAGACTGGAAAAGTACTTTATTTGAAAGCCCAAAATGTTACTTATACCGATTGTTTAAATCTGATTTTTAAACCGAATAAATCAAATTTCTCAAGGGCAGACTGCGAGATATAATTTCTGAGTCTCATTCTATTTCATTTGTGTTAGATGCGATCGCCAATAACAATGGATAAATAGGTTACCGCCTGAAATTCTGAAATAATAGCTGAGTATCTGTATAAATTAAACTCCTAACGGTTTAGAATCATTGTATACTGAGTCATCAGGGAAATCTGGCATCAAGTCACCTGTCCAGCTCTTCTATATGTATTTGCAAATACACATCAGACCCGAAGCCTAAGAAGCACCCATCACAACACGAATATGGCAGGCCCACGTTTTCGTCGGATATATTTCACTTTGAAACGGGCAAGACTAGGTAAAAATGGTTCTGTAGTGGCAGATATCAATATTTTATTTACTTTTATCCTACTGTGAGGTGTCTGGATGCTATTGATCTGAATTATTCCAAAATCCCCATATAACTTCATAGGGGCGTGGGCATTATCGCGATATAATCCTTTAACCCTACCTGGCCGGGGGTGGGGGGCGGATAGTGCCCACCCTAGTGAACTTTTCTCTGCTGCTTCGAAACGACAAAACCGAGGAGGCTGAAACTTTGAAAGGGTGATTTTAAAGCTTATCTTATTGGGGTCATTTTGAGCATATTTTCTTATACTCCCGGGCAGAGGATCATGGGTAAATTCAAAATGACGGCCGGTATCCGCGAAAGTCGTGTTTTTCAATCTTTTCGCTCCATTTCTTCACATTTTCCTTCCCTAAAAGGCCCTGAAAGTATTTTATTTATGCAAAACTAATTATTCTATATTTTTTTTCGAGAGAGAGAAAAATCGGGAAAATTAAAATTTCGAAAAATCGACCCCAAAAAGGCCGACAAATGGCTTTCGAGAAGATGACGTCACTGTGACGTCATCATGGCGGCCATCTTGGATTTTTTTACATTTTCCGGTAGAGCTTGAATCCAAGATACTGTGTGATAAGTTTCAGCGCTCTAGCCTTAGTGGTAGAGAAAATATATAGGGGGTCACTTTCCGCTCCCCCCACCCCCCCTCCCTCACGCTGCGATACACCCCAAATCACCCAGGCCAGATGGGGTTAAGGTAAACAACATCATGTTGTTGTCCGGCTTTTATCGTTGAAAACCGTTGACCGCTTCTTTGCTGTAGGGAAGAGTCTTGTAAACTTTTTTTCAATATTCATTCTATGCATGCTTACAAGGCAGATAAATGCTTACAAGGGGAGATAACTGTCGCACGGAAAAAGATCTTCCGATTATTGAAGCGGAAATTATTTTATGGACGATGGTTTTATATTGAGTGCAGGACCTAGGAAATTCGATATATATTGAAATACAGATTGATTGAAATTTTTGTTAATGATCATCGGACGTGGTCTATATAAAGGACGTGTCAGCTTTACCCGGGAAAAAACCCTCTTGCTGTCACGTTTGTAAAGCGAAAAAATTATTTCTCCATATCAGCATGAAAAGTTGTGTTTCATACATATAAAATACCGAAATTTTACACTGAAAACTCTCACAGCCAATAGTGACGTAAAACGGCGTCGATGAACGTTGGAAAATGGGCGCTTGGTCGTTTTTATATTTTCTGGATACATTTTCACAGGGAATTCCCTTTATATCCAAAATATGACACCTCCAACCAAAATCTAATTCCATGTTCTCAATTTTATCAAATATACCACAAACATATATTGAAATATCATTTTGGTTGAAGGTGTCATATTTTCATGAAATTTAAAATAAGTTTTGTTTTCTCTGTTGACTTGGAAGACTGCGTTATATTGGCATTGTAAGAGTGTTTGGTGTTGCATAGTTTCTTGGCCGTGTGGTTAGAGCGTTTGGTTGTGAATGAACAATGCTGTCAATTTTGAGTTCGAATCCCAATTTTGTCAATTTATTTTATTTTTTTTTTCGTTTTTGTTTTTATCCATAGCTGAATGACTCCTGAAGAAATATTTCTGGAGTAAAATAATAAAAAAAATATTTTACAATTAATATTTTGTAAGTAGAAAATCCCCAAAGCTGTTCTGTTTCTTTCACCACTTGTACTTCCGCTTGCAGTACAAAATATCACCCGAAACAGACAGGCCTAAATGGTGCTGAATATACATTACAATCTTTTGTTCACTAAATGTTTCGCAATAGTTGCTTCTCATTCATGTAATTATTTATTGAAGATATTCGTGCTGTAATGAACCAAGTAATGTGGTTTGGGTTGCCCCAAGAAGTAAAAAGACCATATAAAGTGTTGTCTTGTGAGTGCTCTACATGCTATTGTCTTACATGCATCGCTTTCATTTTATAATTAACTCAGCCTTACATGGAGGACCTGTTCCTGACGAGCGCATGGCACACTCAACTCTGTATAATAATAGAACTGGGGAAGACCGGCCTTTATTGCTTGAACATGTCATTCGTATAGCACAAATCTAGGAAAGCTGTCAAGAGGGTTTTTTCCCGGGTAAAGCTGACATGTTCTTTCAGGCAGTTTTTTCGGCTTAAAAGTGTATAAATTATAAAATGTAATTTGGCCCGAGGGAAATTGTGATCGCAAACAGACCTGACCACCTACCAAACTATGCTCTCTAGTTCTGGATAGAGAGAGACGAATGGGAGACAGAGCTGAAAGTTGTATGTCTTACCTGTGAATTCTATTGGGTTCATAGTAACACCGTTTGCATAATTCTGGGTACACGAGATCATGGGTAAATCCAAGAAGGCGAATATGGAGTGTCCACTATCGCTTCTTATCGCTTCTGTCCATTCTTTCACAATCCTATTGCCTAATAGGATATAACAGTATTTTATTTAGGTAAAACTAATTATTCTATATTCTACTTATAATTATTTTGGAGGAGCAGAATAATCGAAAAATATTTGGCGGAAAGATGGCATCCGGTAATGTCGTGTCATTTTGGAATTCATCTGGGATTTGTTATATTTCTGTTAAACATTGATCCTAATCTATCGTGCTGTAGGAGGGATGCTCTCTCCCACGCCTCCCAGGTGATGATGTCACACATATCTGGTATAATCCATTTTTTTCTCGTGGTTCAATAAACACGGAGAATTTCCAGGAGGTTTTGCCATAAGAAAAATCTATTTTTTTTTGTCTACATACATTCAATGTCGGCAATTTTGGAAATACTGGCACGGTATCTTGAAAAGAATTGTACTCGTACAGCTCATGTCAACATAAATGAATGCAGCTTTGTGATGCAGCAAACTTCTATAACTAGCGATATTTCGGTATAGTGGTTGACGAATACTCCTTGTGAAACTTTTTATGATTGTTAAATAAATAGTTCAGGTTGACTGTCCTTTAGACATGAACAGACATATTTGAGCATGATGGACTTATGCTTGATTCCTCAACCAGCACATGGAATGTGATATGTGATATTATTTGGACTGTGTCAGCTGGGACGAATATATTCTGAAAAGGATGTGTTCGCTTTAGATGGATATTTTTCCCTTCAGCGACGCTCTCTGCTGCTCTATTGTCTCGCTCTGAGCAGGCCGGTATATTGTGACGTAATGCTCAGGTATTCCCCAATTCTTCATCAGTCCGACGAGGCCAGTCTAATGGGAAGTTTTGGTTCATATTCTCATACAGTTACCATATATATTTTCATGAACGATTCAACTATTTACGAGCAATAGTCAGTTATATTAATATACACACCTACTCAAAAACTGACAACTCTCTGTCAAAAGTTCTGCGAACAATAAATACAGAAGTAACTGCAAAAAAACATATTGGCACAAGCATGATCACTTGGGAAAGCATGCGTCACCACTTGTTGATGATCATTTCCTCAATAAAAAGAGAATATGTTTAAGTTGCAAAACGGGACACCTACATCAACGGAAAAATGGGAAATGTCTATAGCCATATTGTAGTGACGAAACATTGAAGAACAGCTGTAACTGCTGTGAATCAGGAATTTTCCATTTTTGGCCAAGCAGGCCTTCATATTGGAAATCTTTTACATTATAACTTTTCCGTTCATAGTTACAATTTTTATCTTCCCGTTGCCCTGAGACGAAATACTCTTGTGTGGAAGTTAAATATATGTTTAACAATTATTTTTTGCTCTATTGGATCATCACAATATTCAACTATTGATCAACTGCATGATGTGGCTGTGTGTGCGTGCAACTCTATAGTCACGCATTATATTAACATAAGCGATTAATTGCGATAGCGGTTCGTTGTCTTCATTTCACGTCACTATTGCACTTTAAAATCCAAAATCAAGATGGAAAAAAAACATAAAAATGAAAACAAAAAAATTTATGACTTGGAGTTTCGAACCCAAAAGTTGACGTTTCTTTGATTTTTAGTCCAACACTAACCATTCGACCACGAAGCAGTTACAATTTTTGTTTGCAATAATCATGTTCGGAATGGCGGTGAACTTCACCCCTACAGAGCATTCCAATCGTTTTCATATATTTCTATATTAAGAAAATATGACACCTTTAACCAAAACAATTTTTCAGTATCATTTAGGATCAAACCCACCGAATATGGATATCTAAGACTCGTTTTGGTTAAAGGTGTCATATTTTGCATATGAAGGGAATTCCCTCTAGGAATAATGCCCAAAAATGCAAAAACAAACAAATGCCTATTTTCTAAAACTCGTAATATTTTTTTGATAAATGTCTTGTCGTTGAAAAGTCAGAATACAAAAATTCAGTATTTTCTCTCTCAAGCTAATAACTTTTGAAGTAAACACGAGGAAATTATATTTTCGGTTTGTAAACGCAACACACTAAGGAAGAAAATACAGTCAAACCGAACACCTCCTTTATTATAACTGCTTGTGAATTGGGACATCAGTATTTAGCTTATGGAATGGGTCTTATATCAATATGGAGGATCATTTCAACGGCTTTGATCTTGGTAATTCAATTAACCTGTAATGTAGGTTCAACATTTTCTCATCTGTTATCACGCCATAACGCACCGCTTCAATGCAGTTAGAACAAGCTTCTGGTCAGCGTACAGGTCTTTTTTCTCGGCTTTCGCTGTCGTGTTCTCTTCACGAGGAGTGTTTTCAGGTTTGTAATTCTTACCTTGTCTAGGTTACCAACCAAATTTCCTGACAGTACATCAATATTCTGATGACGATAGATTGTGTGTACTGATATGAATTGTTAGGGGTTTCTTCATACAGGGTTGTGTACCACTGGGTTATTCTTGGTATATCAACCATGTGCAGTATCAATGGGTTGAGTTAGAAGGGAGACGATCTTGAGATGTTTCAGCTGGACGACCATATGCCATATTACCCGAGCGTAAAGGGGCTCACGTGCAGCCGCCCCCAGATATGATCGGGTGTTCGCCTCCAGCATGGAACAAGCGGGAGAAAGATGAAGTCAACATATCCGTCAACCCTTTATTAAACTTTCATTTAAAACACTTTAAATCTAATCCGAAGAAAAATAACCATACAATATCGTTCTCTTTACAGATTATATAACAAATCCTAATAATACATGCAGAAGAGGGATAAATGGCACGAAGTTGAACGAGTTCGACCACATTGGCAGAACCCTACTGTAAGTATGATTTAACCGCTCGTGGACTAGGGGAGTACTTTCCGACGAACCCCCCCCCCCACTAACCGTGCGTAAAATAACCATTGAGCACGCATATTAAAGCATTATTTCCTAAATTTATCATGCAGTATTTGCGAAGAAAATACATTCGAAAAAAATAGGAAAAAATCTGACCGAAAAATCGTCAGAGAATGCATTTTTTTGAAAAGGCTGTCATCTTGGATTGTTTTTTTTTACATTTTCTGGTAGCGTTTGACCCAAAGTTATAGTGTGGAAAGTCTCAGCCCTCTTGCCTGAGGGATAGCGAAAATATTTAATCCAATTTAACCTTACCAGGCCTGGGGTAGCCATTATGGCTACCGAACAATCTGCTCTACCGTCGGAACGACAAAACAGTGAGAGCTGATACTCCGTGATTTCGTACTTTATCAGTGTGGGGTCGTTTTGAGTCTATTTGCATACCCCTCGAGCAAAAGATAATGTAAATTCAAAATGACGGTCACGTGGTGTAACAGAAAAGAGATGTTTTCGTCATTTTTCTTCAAAATTTCTGCTTTCCTGCGATGAAAAGGGAGCAAGAACTATCTTATTTCACACCAGACTAATATTTTCTAATTTATTAAGCAGTTTTTGTTAATAGGAAAACTCCGACCAAAAAATGACGTCACTGTGACGTGATCAATGCGGCTATCTCTTTTTCTTTTACATTTTCTGGTAGACCGTGACCCAAACAACCCCTAGCTCATGAGGTAAGGAAACTAATTAGGCAGACCGAAATGCTCCCCACTCCCCAGGCCTGGACTGGTCCCAAAAAAACCAGGCCTGATAGGGCTAAATAATTGACCTGGAAAGCGAACACGACAGCACAGAGGGGCACGCCTGTGTGATACTACGCAATATGAGAACGACGTTGTGGAAATTAGCTACTTTAACCCTTACACTCCAGATACATAGTTGTTTGTAAAATCGGCGGTAGTTTACATAGACAATTAGTGTTTTCTATTTTGTGATGGGAACACTCGAGGCCGACAAACGAAACATTTCAATCCATCGTTTTAGGAAATTTATGGTATGATCGTACCATGCGCTCGGATGACCAGTGAGATCATGGTATGATCGTACCATGCGCTCGGATGACCAGTGAGATCATGGTATGATCGTACCATGCGCTCGGATGACCAGTGAGATCATGGTATGTTCGTACCATGCGCTCGGATGTGTGACCAATGAGATCATGGTATGATCGTACCATGCGCTCGGATGACCAGTGAGATCATGGTATGATCGTACCATGCGCTCGGATGTGTGACCAGTGAGATCATGGTATGATCGTACCATGCGCTCGGATGATGCAGTGACCAGTGAGATCATGGTATGCCTTTCATAACCAAGTTTTGCTGAGGAAAAGGGATATCGGGAGATACAGCAGAAGTTGCTGGGTGTTCTATATTCCGTCTACAAGAGGCTGTATATACATTACTTGCAGAAAGACATCGATAAATGCAAACTGTTTGCTGCTAGGACGAAATGCTGTCAAAAGTTGACGTCTTATGGCTATCCCTCCCTCTCTCGTCAACACTGAAAGTGTATCGTTATACGCTGACGCTTAACCCAACCGGACCTGGAAGGCAGGGGGGGGGAGTGCAAAATGGCACCCCTACCAGACCTTCTGCGCTATCCCCGGAACGACGAAAACAGACAGCTGACACTCCGTGGCATTATAGTTTATCATATTGGGGTCATTTGAATCCTATTTGCCTACCGAGTAGCGGATCATGGGTAAATTCAAGATGGCGGCCACGTGGGGTACCCGAAAAATGATGTTTTCGTCATTTTCCTTCAAATTTTCGGCTTTCCTGCAAAGCGAGAAAGACTTTTATCTCGCATCAAAGTTAATATTTACTAATTTATCACGCAGTTTTTGCGAAGAAATTGCATAATTGAAAAATTAGACAAATCGACCGAAAAATAACAAGAATGCCGTTTTTAAAAATGACATCACTGTGACGTCATCAAAGCGGTTATTTTGAATTTTTCCTGTTAGAGCTTGACCCAAGGATATAATGTGACAAGTTTCAGCCTTCTAGCCCAAGAGGTAAGAACAATAATTAGTGGGGGGGGCGAAATGGCCCCTGCCCAGGCCTGGACAGGTCCCAAAAAGCCCAGGCCAGATAGGGTTAAATGCCCCAGAAGGCTTATCCGCTTTGATCAAATTGAAACTAAAGTTTGCATTTTTCTTCATAAACACTCTGGCAGCAAGGAACATATATGACCACACGACAGTTTGTTTGTGGGATTCCACCATAGTTTCATCATGACCCATACCATTTACTCGGCAGTTTGTTCTATGGGTTTCTCCTACAGTTTCAACGATACGATTTTACTTCGCCTTACGGAAATTTATTCTTGACCTCTCATTACAGAAAAGGAAGCGATGTGCTGATCTGGGAAACATCTTTCCTCATAGCTGAGCGTTTTAAGGGCTACATGTTAGACTGTGTACATAGAGATCCTATCGTACATAGAACTGTGAGTATAGTAGATACAGCTACGGGTCAGCTTATGGTCGGGTTTCGAGGCTTGTTAACCCTGTCTGGCCTGGGGTTTCTCTTACCCCTTGGGCTAGGGGGCTGAAATTCACCACACTATACCGTTGAGTCAAACATTGCCAGAAAAATAAAAAAATAATAAAATAAAATAAAAATTCAATATTGTGGCTTTCATCACTATGGCGTCGTTTTCAAACAGACAATTATTTGTCCATTTTTCGGATTTACTCTTGATCGTCTGCCTCGCAGAGATGGGAGGGGGTATCCAAATAGGCTCAAAATGACCCCAATATGATACACTATAAATTCACGAGGTTTCAGCTCTCAATTTGCGAAGATAGCGCAGTACGGGGTCATTATGCCCCCAGGCCCGCTAGGGTTAAGCTTTTTCTAACAAATATATATTATTTTGTATGGAGAATCAGGAAGATAAATCTGCTAGTCTGGAAGTAGCCTTGCTGCGTTTTCGCGTCCAAATCTGATTTAAGTCACTTCTGTTCCCCGGTTAAAAATCCCACCTTTTCAAGACCCAACGAGCGAGCAAAATTGCTATCAAAGTTGAGATCTAATTAAAATTAAATCCTATCTACTCCCCATTTGAATATGTCCCTTGTAGGATCTAACAGGCTTGCAGTATCTCGCGTGTTAACCAATCCCGATAAGGCTTCATTGTGCTTTGGAGGGAACATTAGTGAGGTGGCTTAGGGTCATATTTTGGGGAGATCGTGACACGCTGGACCAAAGCACCAAACTTGGCACACTCATACTTGAGGCATATAGAACAATATCAGAAGGAGTGCCCTTTGCTCTGGGCTCTGTGATGCCTTCTGGCCCCCAAAAGGGTATCTGAGGGGCAATATTGTTATTTAAAGAATAGTTAGCCTAGAAACAGCTTCGTTATTTTCATTATCCTTCAGGCTGGGAAGCTGAAACTTGCAACACTGTATCATTGGTTCATGCGCTACCGGAAAATGTAACAAAATCCAAGATGGCGACCATGATGACATCACAGTCACATCATATTACCAAAATAAGTCATTTTGCGGACGATTTTTCGGACCGATATTCCCCATTTTTTATTTGTGGAATTTTCTTCGCTGAAACTGCATGGTAAATTAGTAAATAATAATCTTATTTGAGATAAAATACTTTTGAGCACTTTTACGAAGAACAACACATTAATTTTGAAGGAATACGATCAAAACAGAACTTTCTGGTACACCCTAGTGTTATCCATTACGAATTTATTCATGAAGCTGTGCTCCGAATTTTATGCAACAGATTCAAAAATAACATCAGTATCATAAGCTATGACTGTTCTAAGTTACAGCCCTCGACGTTTCTTCATTTTGGAGTATCAGGGAAAAGTTTTTGAGAAGGGAGAGCCGGGTGGCTGAAACCACCTATACCAATTAGGTTTACATAATCGCCTGTGTAAAAGGAAACAATCGCCCCTTATCCATGTAAAAATTGTAACAATTCAGCTTTTTATCTCATAAAATGGAAAAAAAGGATGGAGATGTCCGAGACTGGACAGTTTTTTGGGGGTATTGTAGCATTTACCAGGTTCACCCCATGTTGGGGCGTTTACTTCACCAGACGTCCTCGATGCTCATCAATTAACATCCGATGAGTTATTTGCTTGAGTTGAACTGTCGTCACAGCTCACGAGCTAGCGTATCTAATTCCGCATAAGGCGTTGCTAGGAGCCGTGGGGATACTTCATAGTATCCATATTAACAGCTGGAATAAAAGCGCGGCTGAGATACTAAGGCTACGACCGAGAATCCACCGTATTCTCGGGTCTGCAGGTGAGGTGCCAGGGAAGTTTTCCTGTTAAGTGATATGGTTGCTTTTTAATCGCCAGACGTCAATTTTTCCGACTTCTTGCATATCGCTCCAATTTCAATCTTTCTACTTTTAAGTTCGAGAGAAGAATAGCTGAATTAACAAGTGTTACACGGGCCGGGGCCGTGTTTAGTTCTACACGTCTCTGTTTGTATATTTGTGACCGCCGAAAAAAGCAAAAAATTTTGGATGAAATGGTACGAACCTTCATCTAAAGAGTGTTGGAGTCAGTGAGGGTGAAACTGAAAAGAACAATCCCAAAAAGGGCATCTTACGCCTGTTGGAGGCCGGGATTTTTTATTGGAAGGCCATCAAATTACGTCAGGATAGCTAACAGAGCTGTATGGCCAGAAAAGGGACTCTAAAACCAAGAAGGAATCAAAAGAACATTTAACGCCCAATGGGGACTGAGAACGTGCAACATACAAGTAAGGGTGAGTGAGTGAATAGAATTTAGCGTACATGTAGCTTTCAACAATATTTCAGCTATATTGCGACGAACCAACAAAGCAACACCCAGCCAAGTTGTGTTCCTGTTACTTCAAAGAAGAAATCTTTGAAGCAGCATGGAACCACCCTCCATCCACCCTATAAAACGCCGATGACAGCACACAAGACACAGGCAGGGCGCTTACCTGGTGCAATAAAGACAATTAAGTGATATTACAGTGCTAGACATCACATTATCAAGTTCCTGTTGCTTCTCAGCAAAATGCTTTGAAGCAACAGGAACCTGAACTCACACAACCATCCGCGCAACATACAAGTAACATGTAACATTTTCAGGATAACTATAGGGATCACAGAGAGTGAATAGGATCGGAGATTGCATTTAACGCCCCTTGAGGGACAGGAACGTGAAATTAACATTAAAATAACACGTTGACTTCTATCCGTCGCTATTAACATGACTGAGAGTGCTTAGGACGATTTCAGGTTCAGAGGCAGATTGGGGGAGGGGTCTGAGACTACACCTCATTCCCACTAGGTGACAATACCATTATATTTACACATTTACATGTGCATGGTTCAGGACACGTGCACTACTCCAATTATATGCCGGTTCTGCAGGCACACCCAATAGTAAAATGGTACTGAATAGGGAGGATCCTGTATTCAATTGTTATTGTTGGATTCACCTTCATCCCCTCCCGCTCTTCCCAATAAAATTTTCTCTGATGCTCGGAACTGTTGAGAGCTGGCACTTTGTGTCCATATAGCAAATCATATTAGGGCCATTTAATTCTCGGAGAAGAGCATCATGGGTAAATTCAGAATGGATGACAGTTGTGTTTTTGTCGTATTTTCTTCAAAATTGGTGTATTTTGTCTACGTGAAAGTGCATAATAATATTTTATTTCATATCAGATGATTATTTACTGATTTACAAGGCAATTTGAGAGAAAATCGTCAATAAAATGGCTTATTTTTATAATTTGACGTCACTGTGACATCATCATTGAGGCCATCTTCAACTTTGTTACATTTTATTGTAGCGGTGGAACCAAAGATATAATGTGGCAAGTTTCAGCTTCCTAGCCTCAAGGATAACGAAAATCATGAAGCTATTGGGAAGCCAACTATTTTTTCCCTTAGATGCCCTTTTGGGGGCCAGAGGGCGTCACACGGAGCAGATCAATGGGCACCCCTTCTGATATTGTTCTGTATGCCTCAAGTGATGGATGTGCCAAGTTTGGTGCTTTGGTCCAGCGTGGCACGATCTTTTTGCTAAGCCACCTCACTACATTGCTGACAAAGAATTTTTGGTTTGGATCAGCCGAATTATCCGGCTCGCTGACGGAGTGCCTTTTCATGTTGCCGCGGTCCCGACATTGTGGCACCATAATGCGGGGTAGATATATGGACTGATCGTTGGTGTAACCATTGAGGTAAATGGACACAGTGAACCTATCTCCCCTCTCCGACTGCAAATGGATGAGTCCAGATGCGACCATGATGTCATAATGCTATTGATTATCCATGGTATGGGCGCTCAGAACACCAAAGTCAATTGAAATACGTAAGATTCTACATTGGGGAGCATTGATAGGATATTAATTTAAGATTGTGAAAGTTGTATTCTGAAATACATCGATCTTTTGGGAAAAACTATGAAAATCAGTGATCTATATTGACAATATTCAGACATTAACTTGCTCATTGACCAGATTTCTTTTGAGTTTTGAGAAATTGTTTTACGAGAAAACGCGGTCTACTTTAGTCACTAAACAGTGTCTTTGAGTAATAGTTATACTTCCATTTGTATTGCAGTGGTGGAGAGGCTCATTACTTCAGGATAAGAATTCAAATCAGCAATGATGTGTGAAAGATTTCTAAAGCAGAATTGCTCTGATAAACAAAATGTGGTTTAGGCATTTTTCTTTTATTTGGTTAGTTTGAATCTAAAATCTGCCGACAGAAGTTGAAATGAAAAATTATGAAAAATTTTCTTTGAATTCCGTCTTATAAAAAATTGTAAGTAATTATTGTCTCCGCAAAATTTGCTTAATTCCGTGAACGTTGTGCTGGCAATAAGAAAAAAAAACAACTATAATTGAGAGTGGTCATTATGGCAAGCCCTTCCGTATACCATCTCCGTTTTTTATAGCTTTTCTCCAATCGTGCAATTACATTGCATTGTTTACACTGAATCATATGGAGTAGGAGTCTTTGGGAGACCTTGAGCGTGACACAGCCATCCTCCAGTAATTCCCCGAATCTCTGAAAATATTCAAATGCATATCTTCCTATTGCCTCAATTCGGAAAACACATTATCCAATTCAGCAATGCTTCCACAACTATTCTCTTACAACGTTGTATTTACCTATTCCATTAAAGGATATGTGACGTTTACATACGAAAAACTCCTTTGTTTGTGATGGTAATAAAGCCGATTTTTCTTTCCCACTCCAAATCCTGCCATATAAGATTTTTTTTGAAGTTTACATACTGAAATATCCCCTTCGAAAAAACTGAGATGTTCAGTTGCATAAAAATGAGATGTTGTTCATAAAAACTGAGATGTTCAGTTGCATAAAAATTGATCAAAATGTGCTCCCGGGCTTACTTTGATATTTTGGGGCATTTTCATGAAGGGTTTTTTCTTGTAGCAAAAATATGACACCTCAAACCAAAACCATTCGTTGTTCTTTCCAATATACATTTTTCCTAATATGTTGTGTTACAGAATTATTTTGGTTTGAGGTGTCATATTTTTGCTATAAGAGAAAATCCTCCCTGTAAATGCCTCAAAAATACCAAATCAGGCAGAGAAGCACGTTTTGATCAATAATATCTCCATTTTTATACAACGGGGCTTCGCAGTTTTTTCGAGGCTGACATTTCATAATGTAAACTTTAGAAAAATCTGATTTGGCAGGTTTTGGATTGAAAAAAAAATCAGCTTGATTACCATCACACACTAGGGAGTTATTCCCGTATTGTCGTCACATATCCTTTCCTTTAGATATCGCTTTTGTTGGTAGATGCGCAGAAACATGCGCAGAAACACGAAACAAGTAGAATTTGACTGGAACCTTAATGACTCGGACGTTTTTCATTGTAGAAGATACATATCCTATTGAACTGGTTGTGCAACAAGAAGATGCATTTCACTGACGGAACCTGCTGCGTAGATTCCATAGAACGTCCTCGGCTGGCGGAGGGTGTTTTAAGGACCATAGTATAACGGGTTGGGCTTGAATTTAAATTTGAAATATATTTAATGTGCGATTTGTGGACTTAGCTTGAGAGGCCATGTGTTCTCAAATGACTGTACATTTCTGGATTTCCTTTTCTGGATCGCGTGTGTATATGTCAACGACAACAGACATCATCACCCAATAAACTTGGATGAACTTTAGCACATTGTTTGAAATGATCACCCAACAGGACATTGACAGTACATATTATTTTAGGGAGAGGACTTCTTGAATCTCCCGGTGTGTTTCACTCGGCGCCATTATCTCCAACGATGTATTGTTCACGTGACCCCGAAATAGTTCTCTTGAATTCTAGCGTATGTATGCTATTGGGCTGTCACCGGAGGCATTAAGCCAGGTAGCATTAATTTAACAAGAAATGGAAAATTGGAAAATTAGTGTACTCAACAACAAACTAGATGGGTTAAACGGATGTAACATTTGTTTTTACAAACAATGATGACGTAAAAAATGAAAGTACTGATAATTCTGATGTCGGGTTTCCGCATTCTCAGGCCATCAGATTCCTCATATAGTCAGATGTACCCTCTGATTGCACTGAGATTAGAATGTGTAACCTCTGCGCTTATGGCTCTCGGTCAATCGGCATAGTTCGCTTCTCAATGCAGCGGGATGGATTCAGCATGCAAGCGTCTAGTCCGTCGTTCATAGTTCAGTGTTCGTCCATTAAGGAATATCCGCGTTCATAATCGAAAGACCTATTCCATAACCATATGACAGTATTAGCACCAAATTCAAAAAGACAATCATAGTATACATAAACATAGGCTAGTTTCCTGCAAGAGAGAAGCGGTCAACAGTTTTCAATGATGCCGAAAAGACATCATGATGCTCCAAAAATATAAAATCCGTATCGCTGATCAGTATTCTTAATCCATAATACACTCTCAGAAATATTCAGGGAATAATCCTGAATAGATCAGGCTGCACATCAGAAGTAGGTAGCAACCCGATCCGGTGAGTTTTCACCCGGATGTAATGACGTCACTTCCGGTTTATGGAAACTCACTTCCGGTTGTGTGGAGCGCTGCCCTCAGCCAATCAGAAGCGAGTATTTTGACCCGGTGCATTATGGGACATATCCAAGATGGTGGCGTCTGCCTTACGGTTCAAGATGGCGGCAAGTCCGGTGTCGAAAACTGGCCATTTTGCCGGGATGTGGTCATCTAGTGTCGAAAGCTGGACCCGGTATGGGTCCCGCTAGACGTTTTGGGGTCTAGGTGGGCCACTAGTGGTCCGATGGAGTCGTGTAAAGTATCAATGTGAAGCATTCGTGAAGGAGCATCCGAATCGATGAGTTTGACGTGGAACTGACGTCATTCTGTGCATGCGCGGTAGACCAAGTGTATGTAAATAGACGTTTTGGGGTCAAGGGCAGCCACTAATGGACCGATAGGGTCGAGTGAGGTATCCATGTGAAGCCTATGTGAGGGGGCATCCGACTGGGTGAATGTGGGGTCGGAATATCGTCATTCTGCGCATGCGCAATAGACAAAGGGTATGGAAATAGACGTTTTGGGATCTAGTGGAGCCACTAATGGGCCGATTGGATCGAGTGAGGTATCAAGGGGAAGCCTATGTGAGGGGGCATCTGATGGGGTGAGTGCGGGGTTAAAATATCGTCACTCTGCGCATGCGCAGTGGATAAAGGGTATGCAAATAGACGTTTTGGGGTCTAGATGGGCCACTAGTGGGCCGACGGGATCGAGTGAGGTATCCATGTGAAGCCTATGTGAGGAGGCTAGACTAGGGTGCCGTTTCCATTCTGCTGCGCAGGTCACGTGGGTTGTGACGTCACTTCCGGGTTTCACATTCGAACCCAAAAGAGTTCCAATTTTTCCTTAGACGTCCAGATGTTCACCCTCCGGTTTTTCCCGGCCCGGCCCGGCACCCCAGCGCGCGCGCGCGGGCGTTATCCGAAAATGCGCGGATGAATGTCGGGTCAAAAGCTCAAAGGTCACATCCAGGTCAAAAGGTCAAAGGTCTCCCTTTCGGCAAGGTTCGGCAACAATGTTGCGGCATCGATATACAGAGCTTGAACCCCAAAAGGGGATTGTAAATTAACCTGGCAAGGATGGGCAGTTCCATTTGGACCAATCAGCGGTCGAGAAAAAGAGCCAATGAGCGATCGATAGAAGAACCAATGGACGGGTACTAGAATTTCGCTCACGTCTGCGCCAACATCCGTGAACTGGGATGCTTTCGCCTACATCCGCGCCTACATCCGGGTTCTTGTACACCCGGGTAATGTTTTCTGGACATGGATGGGTTACCTTTGGCTCTATTCTAGGCCACTGATTGGCTAATACGGTGTTCAAAGCCAGTTTCATGCATTATGATCATATAGAAAACACACAAGACAGGGTTTTTTGGTGAAATCTCATTTTGTTTTTCATTCAGTAACAACAACAACGTGAGAACAACCACGTGAAAACTGAAGCCCAGAACAGGGGGCTTGTAAACTTAAGCCCAGAACAGCGGGCTTGTGTACATTGAAAGAATTTAAGCCCAGAACGGGGCTTGTACATTGAAATGATGGGCGGCCCAGTCATATACGAGTACATCGCGGTCCTCGGCCTTGGGGTACTCGTCACACATCTGTACGATGGTAGATAAGGGTCTTCCCCGGCATCGATGGTACAGGTAAAACAAGCAATATTGTCCGCACACGCTACTGGCCAGGCTTTGCAACGGTTGACTGTTCCAACACAACGTCTCTGTGCCTTGATCCATGAAGTCTGTTAAATCGGGATGGAGGGGTGGCAGGCCGTACGGGTCAAATTATTCGCCCTGCTGTTCTGTCAAATACACGGCCACCCAATGTTCACCGGGCCGATCCATAGGGTCCGTGTTCAGAACGTAAGCAGCAGGATACATACGGTCTAATGGGAACACATCTCGGGTGAACACCCCTTGAAAGACCATACGTGTCTCTGGGCCATTCTCCAGCACGGTGGTTATCTGGTCTGTATCCATGTTAGGTGGAAAAGTCACACAGGACGTTGCGAGCTTTGTCCACTTGAATGATGTGTTGTCAAACTCGGCGTAGCAGATCACATTGACGGTGGTCGCGAGGGCTCGTAAAAAGTGGATTTCCAACCGTAAATTGCCTTGCTTGGCCAGGGCCAGCTGATGGTCGTTCTCTAAGGTGGGGGTCAGATCGAAACAGAACAACGTGTATCCGTTCGCGTAGTCCTCCCGACTGATCAAATTTCCTTCGTCCTGGTTGATTTGACCGGTGGCTGTAAACAGGCTCTGATAGGCTCGAATGAAATTCCTGCTCCCAAAGTTCGGTGTTAAAGCCGTGGCTGGGACCTGTTGTGCATCCACATGCAGGGCCACAAAATTGATGCCGAAATTTCTCCGGGTAGGCTCCGCTGAAGCTGGTATTATCCACAAAGGCCAGGATCAATCGCTTGGGTAGGTCCCCCAGGAACAGATTTTCTTTGTTGGCGCTCATATTTCCAGCAGGCACAGAGAACACTTTGGTTTGTACACGTCGGATAGGGTCCTGGGCTGGTTTTGTTTCCAAGGCTTTCATGTGTCCCATTTGAACGGCTGGATTCGGTTTCACTTTTCGGACATACAGGACAGGCTGATGTTCTTATGTTCTTTGTTTTTACTGAACAGATTCTGCACAATGTAGATGATGCTGAGCCGTCGATGGTGGCTGCCTTTGGTAAAGAGTTGGGTCACCCGCGCATCCGTCTCCGCCATGAGATCATCCAGAACCACCAAGGTGTCGGGTTCCAAATCGGCCAGGTTGGGTAGGCCTTCCACGAACGTGATGTGGGCCATTGCTGCACACGCTTCCTGCCATTCTCCGTAAAAGCACACGACTCGGGCAATGGGTGAGATGATCATGCTGTCGGCGTGTTGAAGGAGCTTCCTGACGAAGTGCGTTTTGCCGGAGCCCGTCGGTCCTGCGATGACACAAGTGAAGGGATGCTGCCACCGAGGGTCCATGGTTCGAGGTTTATCCGTTGTCGTGGTAACCCGCTCTTGTAAATTTGGTACGAGTGAACTGGAGTGGTGGGTACAACGTCGGTCGTCGTTGTCTGTTCACTGCGAGGGATGATGGTGGTGGGTCTTCAGACGTAGTGGGTGTTCTTGGTGTAGGTGTGGACTTTGGTGTGGAGCTCGACGTGGCTTGTACACGGGGTGTGGTGATGAATGGCTCGATACGTGGTTCAAGTTGTATCCGTTGTCGTGGCAACCCGCTCTTGTAAATTTGGTACGAGTGAACTGGAGTGGTGGGTACACCGTCGGTCGTCGTTGTCTGTTCACTGCGAGGGATGATGGTGGTGGGGACAACGTCGGTCGTCGTCTGTTCACTGTGAGGGATGAAATCCGGTGGGTCTTCAGACGTAGTGGGTGTTCTTGGTGTAGGTGTGGACTTTGGTGTGGAGCTCGATGTATACTTTTGTCTTTTTGAATTTGGTGCTAATACTGTTATATGGAAATGGAATAGGTCTTCGGATTATGGACGCGGATATTCT
Source organism: Hanleya hanleyi (assembly GCA_036873755.1). Taxonomy (NCBI): domain Eukaryota; kingdom Metazoa; phylum Mollusca; class Polyplacophora; order Lepidopleurida; family Hanleyidae; genus Hanleya; species Hanleya hanleyi. Next base: position 4,467 of record JAVTVY010007329.1, on the reverse strand, counting down.
CTAATGGACGACGGCTGGATTATGAATGACGGACTAGACGCTTGTAATTGTACACGGGGTGTGGTGGTGACTGGGCTCGATACGGGGTTGACTGGTGCTATCTGTAGACCGGTTTCACTGGTGGCTGGTGTTCTCAGTTGGTTAAGTAACGTGCTGACATAGACTACATCGTAAAACACACCTCCGTACAACACACTCAGCAGGGTTAGCAGTATCACCACAAAGCCCACTTGCGCTTTGCGCGTTTTGGGAGATGCTGTGTTCAGAGGCAGCTGCTGTTTGTTCCATCTCGTAAAACGTCCCTAGCAACGCTTCCCCTTGAAGATCTTCCAGATCATAGACTCGCCGCTGTTGGGGTAGGCGCCGTTTAATCATCGTGCTCATCGCTTCAGTTGGGCAAGTAACTTTTCTCGAACTTGCCTTGATTTTACTGATCCGTGCAGGGTCCCCGACCTTCAACACCGCCTTCATCGTTCGCTGCGATTGCCTGGGGTACAAGACACACCGGACTTGGTGTCTCTCTCGTCGACTTTATGACAAAAGAGATGATTACAATTTCGACATCGTAAACTATCCCTTTCTGGATAGTAATATTCCAGTGGGACCTGCATATGGCGTATACATATCTCGCTTAGTAGCATTTGCTAGATCCTGTGTTAAATGTGACGATTTTAATCAACGTCACAAAACATTGTTACAGAAACTTATAAAACAGGGCTATTCCACCAAACGCCTCCACTCAAAGTTTTTCAAATTTGGCGATACATATCGCATGCTGATAAAAAAAATACGAACGTAGCGTGCAAGATCTATGGCGCTACGTTTCGTAACTTTTGTCTAATTCCGCTTAACCCGGGGTTAGGGGCCGTATGAACCCATGTACTTCAAGATCCTCATGGTACTCATATGAACAGCCACAATCAAAGCGTGACTGAGATACATCTTTTTTTTTAGATGACGACTCTATAACGAATATTATGGATTAAGAATACTGATCAGCGATACGGATTTGATATTTTGGAACATCATGATGTCTTGCCGGTATCATTGAAAACTGTTGACCGCTTCTCTCTTGCAGGAAACAAGCCTATGTTTATGTATACTTTGTCTTTTTGAATTTGGTGCTAATACTGTTATATGGAAATGGAATAGGTCTTTGGATTATGGACGCGGATATTCTCTAATGGACGACGGCTGGATTATGAATGACGGACTAGACGCTTGTAATTCATTGCGTTCGGTCACGGTAATGGGGCTCGCTCTATACACCGATGATAGGCTCGATTGTAACCCCTCACAAGTTTCGGGAGAACATCAATGTACCGCCTTGTATTCTTATAGGTGAAATATTTATACATGCGGCCTTTGAATGTCCTGTTGAACCTTTCCACCACGGAAGCCTTGGTCTCGTTGTACGTATCGAAGAAAAACACCTTCTGGGCTTTCAGAAACTGTTGGAACGGTCTGTTGAGGAATTCCGTACCTTCGTCGGTTTGCAAATACAAAGGTTTGCGCCCGGTCTTGAAGATGTCTTTGAACGCCGCTATGAGATTCGCCCCCGTTTTCGTCCGGATGGGTACCACCCACGCATAGTTCGATAGGATATCGATGCACGTCAAGATATACCGATTCCCATCGTTGTGTTTGGCAAAGGCGCTAATATCGACCAAATCCGCTTGCCACTGGGCATCTATTCCTCCCACGATGACCCCGTTCCGTAGAAAATGGCGACGGACAGATCGATGTAAGGTGTAGGTGTCTTGTTTTCTTAACCAATCTCGGACTTAGGCACGTTGTATCCCCTAGGGTTTGGCCGCTCGATAGAGACCCGACAATGCACTGTAGGCCGCCGGACTGTCGGGACTGTAGTGTAAGTTATCCAACACCTTCTCCCAGCGCTTCATGGTGACGAATGATGATGGACCCTTGCTCTATCGTTTATTTATAACGGGTATATCTTGGGCCGGAGTTTCTTTCTGATTGTCTTCGTTGGCTTCCACAGTGTCCATGGTAAATGACCAGTCCAACTCGTCTGATGACCGCTTGATAAGCACTTGATCCACATCTACTACGGCATCTTCCAATGCAGACCATAGATCAGGGTGAAGGGTAAAATTCACTGTACCCCCATCTAGCCGAGACAATTGAGCAAAGAAAGGGCCGCGTCGGATGTACACATCGTGACACAAGTGGATGAGGTCGCCATCCAGTTCACTAGACAACACCCGTTTGAATTTGGTCCACCCCTCCCGGGACAGACGAATGTGGCCGGGCACGGTTGTGTAGGGTCCGCATCACAGATGTCTCCCACCTCCTCCATGATATCGACCGTATCCGCATAAACGTGCAGGAAGACCTCGGGGGTCAAGCTGAGATACGCCAGTATTATATGCTCCGTCAAGATCAGTACGTGAATGGTACCAGATTTGACTGTCTCTCGTATTGATAAGGAGACCCCCTGAAGGTCAAAGGATCGGATGGTCATGTCACTGGGCTGACTGAGTCTAGCCGGGTAATCAATGGCATCGTCGTCTGGTTCATGGCTAGACATTTGTTCGTTGGGTTCTGCCGCCGCTTCTCTCAGGGCACGAGCCCACTCCAACTCGTCTGATGACCGCTCGTCCGGTGTAAACACCTGGCCCACGATAGGCACCACTTTCTCGAAGGCTGTCCACAGATCGGGGTCTAGGGTGAAGCCTCGCGTAGGGTATTGGTAGCGGCCCAGGCGTGGGAAGAAAGGTCCACGGTGTACGTAGATGGCATTGTCCATGTGGATGAGGTGTCCGTCGAGCTCGCCGCTCAACACCCGTTTAAATTTGGTCCAGCCGTAACGGTGTAGCGTAACCGTATTCGATACGGTCTCAGCGGGCGACCAGCAAACATCTCCACGGTCTTCCACGAGGGTGACCTTATCTTCATAGACGTGTAACCCCACCCGGGGTGTAAGGGGAAGGATGGCTCGTAGAACTGGTGACATGCTTCATCCAATGACGATCGATGAATGACACACACTGTGTCTGACCCTCCTATTTATAGTCAGGTGCCACTGTCAATGCCACAGCGCCAGGGTCAATAGGGCACAGACTATTGTGAGGCCAACCAGCCGGCGCTGGTTCCGGCGTGAGCGCTCGTGGTCCATAGCCCGAGCATCAAGGATGGCTGTCATAGTCCAGTAATGGTGAATGATGGCACACCTCTCCATCGAGTGCACTCTGTCGAGGGCCGCTTCTGTGAACTCGTTCAGGATCTGGCGTCGCCCCTCGTTGTCGTCGCCATCTGCAAACATGGACCGGACTATTGCTCGGTAATCCGTGAGTGAATTAACCACAGTGGCATGCTGTAAAATGCGAGTCGCATAGGGCTGGATCTCCGTCATGGCTCTGCAACCGTATAAATGAAGGTGTGGGATCCAGAGGGACGTGTTTTATAGACCAGGTCACACATGCGCGCCTAGACGTCGGGTGTAGTCCGTGATACGTACTATTCTGATGGGTTAGTCCAAAAAAGAGAGCAACAACAACACAGATTACAGATCAATCCTTTTATTATGCGTGAACATCATAGGAATGAATGTACTGACCTGTCTGTGGGGGTTTTTCACAATATCGTTCACCTTCGTGTCTTTTCGGGTATGTCCGTGTGTTTTCGGTAAAGTCCGTGTCTTTTCGGCAAAGTCCGTGTCTTTTCGGTAAAGTCCGTGTCTTTTCGGTAACGTCCGACTGTATGTGACGTGTTGTATGTGTTTTTCTCGGCGACGTCCGTGTCTATTATCCGGGGACATCACGTCTGCCCCTGCATTGGGTATGTATGAGGGTCTTCATGCGCGCGCGCGCTGCGGATTCGCCACGCACTTCCGGATAACACCCGCGCGCTGTGACATCAGATCACCTCCCTCCCGCGCTGCGGCCGGGGCGGGCCGGGCAGGGTCGGGCCGGGAAAACCCCCGGAGGTTGAACAACCGGACGTCTAAGGAAAAATTGGAACTCTTCTGGGTTTGAAGGTGAAACCCGGAAGTGACGTCACAACCCACGTGGCCTGTGCAGCAGAATGGAAACGGCACCCTAGTCTAGCCTCCTCACATAGGCTTCACATGGATACCTCACTCGATCCCATCGGCCCATTAGTGGCTCCCCTAGATCCCAAAACGTCTATTTGCATACCCTTTGTCTATTGCGCATGCGCAGAATGACGATATTCCGACCCCACACCCACCCAGTCGGTTGCCCCCTCACATAGGCTTCACATGGATACCTCACTCGACCCCATCGCTCTATTAGTGGCTGCCCTAGACCCCAAAACGTCTATTTGCATAACCTTGGTCTACCGCGCATGCGCAGAATTACGACATTCCAACCCACACCCAGCCCATCGGATGGCCCCTCACATAGACTTCACATTGATATTTCATACAACACTATCGGCTTATTAGGGGCTCCCCTAGATCGCAAACTGTCTATTTCCTTACAC
>JAVTVY010007328.1:0-48469 GCA_036873755.1 Hanleya hanleyi | reverse complement strand
ACGATACAATACAATAAACTAATTTAGCAAAATGCAATTGCCTGCTAAATTGTGTTATTCGGTGCTGAGACAAAGCCTGGCATTATGTGTATGGAAATCCTGCGAATTATATGGCTTGAAAGAAGAATTTGCTAACTGCTCTATTTAGAGATTGTTAAGGGGGGGGGGGTAACTCTCAATAATCTGAATGGGTTCTGTTCGAGTGACTTCCCCTGGTTCGATTTAAATAATCTAGGTCAAGACCATGTCCATCAGGCGTTCATTAGTGCGGATGGAGAAACCGCATGGTTAACGCACATGAAACCAGACCATGATTCATTGAAATTTCAGTTTTGGGGGTTCAGGAAAACCCCCCTTTCAGAAATATTATATTTTTTTTTTCTCATGTAATGCCCTTTTCAAACTGAAGCGAACCCCCTATTTGCTCCTTTTCCCATAAAGCGAACCCCCTAGTGTGCCCCTTTTGGAGTGAAGGCGAACCACCCCTCAGTAAATCCTGGCTACGGCCCTGTACCATCCCCTCTCAGCATATTAATCCAAATTTGTCTTCAACATTTCATAATGCAGGTTCATCAGAATTGCAAATGGGGCCATGGTGGAGTGGTTCTGTTGATGGCATGACCAATATTTGGTGGCTCGTATGTTGGCTTCAGAACTTAATATTCCTGTGCTGCCCACTTGGTTGGATTTTGATATGCCCTAGTTAAATTAAGCAGCTGGGTGCTGGCTTTGGGAGGAAGCATTTTGCTGAATTGAGGAGACCTGTTTATACACCTATACATCGGTCTGCAATCTGATAATCTTGTTTCCCCAAGTATATACAATATTATTCATGTTCAAATGTACTGTATGATACACGAATTCAGAGTCTCCGGTTCACAGTTCACGACAGACGCACATAATTTATATTTGTATAATTTTATATATGACCGATTCAATTATTAAGCAAGTATTAGACAAGGGTCTCAATGTCCGGCTTCGCAGTGCCAGATATGTACAACAAGGCCATGTTAAACACACTGCATTGTAGTCTTGAGGAGGCAACGATTTTACTTCTGGTTTCGTGAGTTCAACATGAAAGGCCCGGTGTACGGACTCTGTGATTTGTGATTTCACTAAAACTATTTGATAAATAGTTATGAAACTTTGAAATCAATGTAAAATAAACCAAGGAATATCTCAATTTTTCACTCATACAAATTTTAAGTGTTGTTCAAAAAAAAAAAAAAAAAAAAAAAAAATTTCAATCAGGCAGATTGAACATGGGATAGGTGAAGATAGACAATTTTGATACCCAAACGGAAATTTCCAAACGGAAAAGTCGATGATCAAATACAACGATTTGGATTTGGATTTTGTCCAAAACAACCGGGTGAGTGTAGTTAATTATTAGATTCTTTCCGGGTACTCCGGCTTCCTCCACCATCCAACGTGGCAGTCCTCATATGAGTGAAATAACCTTGAGTGTGACATTAAATCAAATGCCCCCCCCTCCCCTCCCCCGCCCTTCCTCACTGGCTTGAATAAGACCTTATCATGGTATAAGTTGACACATGTGAAGGAAAGTATTAGTAATTCATCTTTTAGTTAGCAATTTATCTAGGTTAATAATATGCACTAGGTAGCCATAGTTTACCAGTGTATATTTCATGATACCTGTTGGGAGGATACCATCAGCACTTCTTAAATTAAGGTCTGCAGATGGACTGATTATGTATCTCTGGCTGTCTTAAATTCAATTTGAATTGAATGACAACAATTATTTGCGACCCAACCCAATTTTGAAAACAACAATTTTATATATGTAGGTTCTTAAGATCATATGTACTTGGTACATGTATAGTACCGGGTAAGGAATTTCTCTTCATCAATATATGTTGGTGACCATTGAGGCGAAATATGTTCGATTTCTGGAATTTTCAGGACATCATGATCTTTCGATGTTGTTATTTAAATTTTTCCAGAATTCTTTATCCGTCATGTTTGACACTCTCCTTTAAAAATTATCAAGTTTGGCACATTTCGTACCATTCTGCCATACACTAAACAAGGTTCGCAGGGTTCCTATTTTCCTGGAAAGTACTTGAATTAAAAAAAAAAAAAATAATAATAATAATAAAATAAAAAAAAATAAATAAAAATAAATAAATAAATAAATAAAAAATAAAAAAAATAAAAAAATTGAAAGATTGCGAATAATAGTAATAATAAAACTGAAATAAAATAATAAATGAAATAATAAGTGAAATAATAACAAAAACGTGGAAATTGGCATGAGGTAGGCAACGTGCTTAAAAAGTCATTGAAAACTGACTGACAAGCGATTTTGAGTGAGAGGATGGTTATCAAAATTGGATTGTAGAGTCAAGAAGCAATGCCCAGTAATGCAACTGGATCAAGAACTTCCGATGCGGAAGAACAGCCAGAACAGCGTGTCAATTGTTGGTTGGAGATTATATGAGAATATGTTAATAAAATATTGACTTGCTATGTTGTTCTTCGTTGTAGAGATTAATTATAAGTAAGTATGAATACTTTCGATTTCCTCGTACTAGTCTTCGAATTTTTATCCAAAGTCGGACCCCAACATGGGTGTGTCTTGTTTTGAGCAAGGCGCGCAATTGGCATGCGGTCACCAAAATTGATGAAACTATTCCGTAAATTCTGATTCTCCCCACCATATTCGATTTTATTTTAGTCTTGATGGTATAACTCTGATCAAGAAGCTAACAGAAGGTTTTCACCAGGTCTCTGATGGAAGAGGAGTGTGAGGTCATATAACCTGGGATATACTCCAGAAAATTCTGTGGGTACTCTCACATGTATAATCGTCAATATTCGGGGCAATGCTTTTTAAGGCTTCATATTTATAGTAATTTTATTTTTCAGATGTTATATTCCAGGCTTTTCCAGCCAACCCAGCAAGGCTTAGGCCCTCAGCTCACCTTGAGGTATTCAAAACAAAGCAGTACGGACGACCATCTAAAACTATAACTGTGATCAGTCTATGCTGTGCTAAGGCTATTAATGGTTTGCATTGCAGTGCTCAATTCCACACATACTCAGTTGCTGTGTATTTCGATAGATAACCATGTCCCATTGTCAAAGTGATTCTATCCAATATAAAAAGCCCTATGCTTTGTGGGTGTTCCTTTTGCCAACTATACGTCCCGTTCCTTTTCAGAGTAGTGCTGGTATGACCGCTAATTTGTGTGGAATGTCTGAGGATGATTTGAAAAATAAGGGACGTTGAAAATCCATGGCTTTACGTTTTTATGCCATGTATGGCAGGATGTTACATGTATTCCTGGGAAGGAAGTGTGGATTTATGGGTCCTTCATCGTGTACTCAGGGCTCACAGGTGTGTGGTCCACAGGCCTAGGACTTTAACTTAGCTCTAGCGAGTCAGCAAATATCTGTAATGTGGGGTGGGTACTGGGATTAAAAATTGGAATCAGCTCCGCCCTTTCCTTTGAACAGATGTCCTCATCATACAATTAGATAGTAATTACATGTTGTACATTTATTGTGGGGCTTGCCAGTATGGTGAGGCGACAGCCACAGTCCATCATGTAGGTGGACCTCAATTCACAATTTGGAAGTCTAGCACTTTCCTGAAGTGCAGTGTAGGTGTATATCATTTTGTTGCTCCATTGAAGCATTAAGGTACATGTTGTGAATACAGATGATTAGTAGGAGCAGTGTTAGCGAGCATGGTGGGGATGTGTGTGTTTGGACACACACATGTGGGCAGAACTTGTGAGCACACCCGGTAATTGGTATATCGACCCTAGATTTCACAGGGAAATCTACATTGGTGAGTTATCTCAATTGGTGGAGATAGCTGGGTCTTCGGCCTGCATGCTTCCTGCATGGGGTCTTTTGTCTGTCCGAGGTCATCGGCCAGACAGCCCCAGCTCGTTTACTACGGGTGGGGGGGCCTCTGTCCTGGTTACCTGGGAGGAGGTCTGGTTGGTTTTTGACTCTGCTTTCATCTGCTCGATTCCTTCGGGGGGTGGGGCAGAGCCTATTGCCAATGGCTAGCCAGGGCATGTCGGCAGTCATTTGGGGCAATTGGGTGGGATGCTCGCTGGTTCTGTCCTCAGGTCGTGCTCACAAGTACATGTTCTCACCATGCTCCCTGTGTAAATATTTAATAAATGTCTGCGGCCAGTATATCCACAAATTGGTGTGTTGGATTGTTTTTTTTGGTAATTATTGGTTGAGGTTGCAGAATAACACACTGATGATCAGTGAAATCGTCCTCCCGGGGCGCGGTAAAACAGCAAGAAAATTCATCGCCCAGTCGGCTGATCATCAGTCGGCTCTGAATGGAATATTCCCGGCAAGGCCAACTCAACTCGAGCAATTTCTCTTCTGCATGGTTTCATATCTCATTCTTCCTTCGCAGAATTTCTTGTGTGTTTCAGTTTTCCTGACCTAAATAATTATCCCTGACTGAGAAGTTTTCCCTCCAATGGCTCCATACACAATGTGCAACCACAGGCGCCGGCCCTAATAATGTTAATTTCAGTGAAATAAAAGCGAAATTGTCAATATATTAAATGTTGTTGTTGTTGTTGTTTACGTACAACAACACGGCATATACAAATATAGACACGACATATGATATTCACTAATTTCTCTTTAATCAACCAAATTTACATAATTAGTGCAGCTGCCTGTGGTGCAACAAACTGTCAAACTGAAAACTGTTTGAACCGCGCTATAGGCCGACCGAGTGAGGCGCGCGTGCACTGAGATGTTGCTAGGAGTTACGAACTTTGTTGACTATTTATACGCGCAGTGTTTTGTACTGTTACAAGAATTAAACAGAAGAATTCGTTCGTTTCACAATCAATTTCTTCTCTTATTGGATTAGTTTTGCTTGATTAATTTAATTATAAGGATTGACTGTGATTTTTTTTACGCGGAATCATACAGTTTGCACAGCGGTTTTTAAGTTCATACCCCAATGAACGTAAAAAAAATCACAGTCAATCCTTAAATTAACGAGGCATCGTGTTATTAACTGGCCCTGTCTTTAACTTCGGAAGAAGAATGATATATTATATTGCAGAATATTGGGCAATTTGCACTATAGTTCAAGTTAATCCCTGGACTATTCTGTCTGGCCTCGATGACAGCGGGCAGTGCGCTGACACCTGACTGGCCGCTAGAGCTCCGGTTCGTCAATTCGAGCGATTCCCTATGTCTTTAGCCAAGAATATATTTTCAATCGATGATAACTAGTATAATTTTGACCTGAGGTTGCCAGGGTTATCATAAATGTAAGCTTGTTGATCCTTTCCTGGAAGGGTGGAAATATTTTATCCATATTATCATATTTACGCCAGTTATCAATAGTTTAAAATCCCGTTCCATGTTATGAACATAGGGGAGATATCACGAGAACAGCCCGAAGCTCACGGTGGCCCACGTGCTGTGCACCAATGTGGCCAACACCACATTATTGTCCAAGTATTAATGTCCAAGGATTATTGTCCAGGGATTAATGTGGGATCTTCTCATTCCATATTGCCAAGTTGAGAGAATGACTGACGAGTTCATATTGATAACCATTCATTGTCGCGATGCGTTATATTGCCAGTTCTTAACGTAGTCTAAGATATGATATCCATTAAATAACATTATCTCACACTCTTGCGAATACACTCGAAATTCTCCACTCCATGCTGTCTTTTCAAATGTTAGAACTTTTCTCGAGGCTGCAGGTGCCCCACAAAACTTCAATACTTTCATGCGCATGCGCTTCAAAATTGAAACCTCGTTTTGGAAATCTTCGCTTTGCTGCGAGACTAGTTTCTCGAATCTTTTGCTGAAGAAGTCGTACATCATGTAGTCAGCTTGTGACATCGTCCTGTGTAGGCTTTTTTCCTGTTCTGTTAAATTTACCTTCTGCTTTTTTCTATTCACATTTCTAGGAATAACAATGACGTCTTTTAGTGACCAACAGAATCGTCTTTTCAGCAAAATAAGAGATTCGTCCATTCGCTCCATTATCAAAACGAGGTCGAATTCCTTTTCCAGTTGGAGCAAGTGCGACCTGATATAGGTGGCATTATAAAACTGTTCCCGGGGCAATCCCAAGTCATAAGACATCGAATTATTGATTTTGCTTCTTTGTTTCCCGGTGTACAACCACCTGTAATTGGTGTAATTCGCCAGATATTTTTTTATTTTGTTCTTTCCGGGAATTATCTCTCGATGAAAGAAAAATATCCCAGATATCAGCTGTGTCAGGGGGTGCCTCACAATTGCTAACAATGCCGTCTGTTTCGGCATGAGACGGAAAATTTCTTTTCTATTATAAACGGCATGGCTGGTTAGGATATCGTAGTGCTGACGTGTTTTGGGCAAGGGTATTATTTTGGTCCAGCGATCTTCTAGAGAATCGGTAATCGTTACCTTCTCTGCTGGCAGAAGAAATGTCAAATTTCTCGCCATGCCAAACCGGAAAAGGATATTAGCAATGGTACTACTTCCGGCTTTGTGAACTTTGATGAAAGCAATATGGCGTTCTTCTCTTGCGCATGCCTGTCGGTGCACCGTTCCCTTCTGGCCAGGTAAATACATCACCGACACGATCGGGTTGGGACGATAGTACAAGATGATAAATCCAACTCCTAGAACGACCAGTAGGGCAAATATGGGTTGAAGCCGTCTGAAAAGAGATGAATGAGTTACTATTAACAAACTCCGTCAGGACTCGAATTGATTCGCCAACGAAAAGGCCTAGCCTGTATAGACTTCTTATTCCATTGCATCTCAAACCATTGGCATGTGTCATGTTATTTCACGGTAATTAGTTAGCTGGCGAAGTGAAATTATCGTTAAACGCCAGCCAGAAGTGTCATTTTTTCACTGAAGCATCACATGACATCATACTTTCGAAACATCCTCCGCTTTGCTATTCTTTAGGTTATTCTCCCATAAGAAAAAAACGAGAAAATGGGCTTTTTTGGCCCTTTCTAGAACGTTATTCTCAATTACTTTTGAACGGTTGAATATTGGGTCTTCAAACTTCGCAGTCTAGAAGAAAGCAGTAAGGACCTTAATGTGGGTCCATTCATTAAATTCTTGCAATGGGAGACGGTGCTGTGGTGACAACGTTATAATGTATGAAATATAAGGTAAGTCCCACAGTCGCTGGCCATTCATTAACTATTGTACTCTTGAGCTAGGGGGATGAAACTTACCACACTATACCCTTGGATCAAGCACTACTACTAAATGTAAAACGAAAAATCCAAGATGGTTGCCATGATGACGTCACACTGACGATATTTTCAAAAAAGACATGTTTTGGACAATTTTTAGGCCAGATTATTCATTTTATTTATGTATGTGTTTTCTTCGTAAAATCTACATGATAGATTAGTAAATAATAATCTAATGTGAAATAAAATAGTTTATATCCACTTTTCCTCGCAGAAAAGCAGGAATTTTGAAAAAATGTGACAAAAGCATCACTTTATTGGTATCCCACATGGTTGCCATTTTGAATTTTCCACCCTCTACTCGGGGGTTATGCAAATAGGCTCAAAAAACCCCAACCTGATAATCTACAAAGTAACGGTGTGTCAGCTCTCAAGTTTTTGTCTTTTCGGAGATAAGAGTAGAAAGTTTGGTGGAGGGGGGGGGGGGAGGGGGGGAAGGGTATAATGCCCCCTCTCAGACCTCGTATGATTAAGAAGTTATTGATAAGAACGTCACAGGAAATGGTCGAAAAGACAATATTTCTCGACTTTACTTATGAGAGGCTAACCTATACTCTCCAAAAATAGTTGAGTGAACTTTCACTCAAGTAAGAGTGGAAATTGATCCCACTCAATACTTGAGTGAGATTTTCACTCAACTTGAGTTAGTTTTCACTCAACTTGAGTTAAATGCACTCAACTTGAGTGGCATTCACTCAAGCATAAGAGTGGAATTTGATCCCACTCAAGTTGAGTGAAAAGTAACTCAAGTTTGAGTGAACATGCAGGTACATTTCACTCAAATTTGAGTGGAACAGTTCACTGTAGGTTTACTGTTTCTGAAACTTTTCCTGCGGCAAGTTTGCCATGTTTTCCATCTAGAAAATGTTTCTGGGTGTCCTATAAGGGTATTAAGATTACTTCCAACAAATTCAACAATTTTTGTATTTGCTGCTCAAATTGGCTACTGTCGGGTTGTTATGGAGTTTCTGTAACCATGGTAACAACGCCATGATTATCATGTGTATGTGTTTCTCGACGTTTTCAGGGTTTTGCGTGCTCTCGCTGATCAAACACTACTGTTTGCTTCCAGGTATACTGTAAACCTGACAATTAAAATGAATACTTTCGTCAACGTTTCGAGAAATTAAGTGAACATCCGCGTAGCTTCCGTTTTTGCAGCCTTTCACAAATGTTTGGGACTACGATACGATCGGTACTCCCACATGGACGCCATTCCGATGTCGATAACCGACCATCTTTGTTTTAACAGATAACATCACCCACGTCGAGGGGGTGTCATGTAAATAGGCTTTTGCTTGCGTTTTTGTTAGTCGTTTACCTATTCCACTTTGAAAATACGCCGTCAATGAAATATGTTTAAGATGATCTACAAAATAAGACATCTCACCTATAGCTGTGTTCACATTTATCTTTTCAATTCAATTAAAGCATCTGGCGCGGTTTAGTCAGATTTTGTCTCCCTGAGGTGGGGTTTGGAGTGTCAAAATTTCTTCAGCAAGATTAAAGTATATTATTTCCCAGGTCCTGGGTGCAGAGGTTTTTCTATGTCCGATGTGGATTTATGCAAAATCGTCTATTTCGATGTGAAAACAGCATCGCGAATCACGCAATAAAGCTAAAACATACAGGCATTTCAAAAACACAACTGCCGTGTCTTCATGCATTCTATGTCTTGGGTCTGGACTTGTTCCATTTGAACTGTCAATATATATTTCATGTGCAAAGTTTCCAAAACTCTATTTATTTCATAGAAGATTGTTACTTGTGGAAAGCATTATATACTTACGTCATTATGAGCCCGTGCCTTCTCAACTTGTACAATTATTGTCGAACAGGTAATCGAGGTGGATCTAATATTGTAATAAAATTGTGATTAATGTATTGATTCCTTTCTCCCTGAGATCTGCAAATTGAGAACAGATATTTAGTTAAAAGTTTCAATTTGTAGATGCTGAATGCACCGCCTCTCCATAGCTCCAGAACGAATTGAAAAATTTATAACCTACATTCATAAAAAGACACGAGACACAGGGTCAACAATCGAGGCGCTAAACGGACCCATTTTTTCTGTTTATTTCCATTTGCACAACAGTTTCAACAAATTGTGGTCATGCACCAAAGACAGCAGTATTTAATTCCATATCGGCTAAAATATTCAGTTGGCATGCTTTAATTACCGCAAACACCTCGACAAAACTTTATTTGCCGGGGAATATCCATTTTAGAAAGTGTTTGCAGTAATTAAAGCATGTCACATGAACATTTAACTGATTTGAAATCCCTAAACATTGGTGTATTTGGTGCATGACCAAAATTTGTTAGAACTGAGCGGAAATGGAACTAGAAAAGAAAAAGTCGCACAAAAGGGAGTCCGTTTAGCACCTCGATTGATGTCAATGATCTCGAACCCAATTGAATTCAAATTAAAGCAAAAATGTGGTATAGGAGTGGGTTATTGATTGACTGACATATTTTTATCCCATCAGACAACCACCATATTAGGGGAGATGACCTCGCCACTGGAGGATGACGTCACTCTACAAACTCTGCCTGTGTTCGTTTTGATTGGCTGGCCGGATGCCATCAATTCTAAAGAAAACCGACGCCCTGATCAACTGGTTCAGAGCTATAACGTAGTAATAGACTTGATGTACGAAGATGCACTGTGACTTTTAACTATATGCAAGCGGGTAAAAGCGACCTATTTGCATAACCCCGGGCCTAAGCATTATGGGTAAATCCAGTAAGGGTGACCGAACAACCACCTCGATGGGGGTCTAATAGTACCCCAGCCGCCAGTCAGATTTTTGGACCGGATTCGGCGCCTTCGCGCACATCGCCGGAAGTGACATCATGTATAGCAAAATAGATGGCATCAGTACACAATTAATCACTTCCGGGTCGGTGCCCACGATCTACATTGTTTAGAAATTTGAGAGCAGATCTTTATGGATTTTATGAGCTGCGATTTTTCAGCATTTCTGATACATTTGATATTTCAACTTGCAGATGAGTCTTCAAACTGTACTTCCTGGTGTTGATTTGGGCCACTTTGAAAAAAGCATGGTGGATGAAGACATGATCAGTGAAGGGTGAGAAGGCTCCCTGTTTACAAATCGAATGACATTCTGTAACACCAATCAGCTGTCACTGGCGGTAATTTGAAATTTCCATGGTCAACATCTGTCAAGACTTCCACTGGTAATGTCGCACAAGGTAAATATTGACATGCCAGGTGGATTTATGCATTGTGAATTTTCTGGATTTTTGCCGATTTTTAACGCTAATACATAACAAGTAACAGAATTAATTGTGTACTGATACCTGTCACACGACATTTTCACATTTGACCAGAGAACTTTAAATCGTCACTGTGGCTACAGTTTTTACTGGATCAACCCATTTTTTTCCATGATGACTCCTGAACTAAGTTCAAATATTAGGGTTGTTTCAAATTTATGTTATTAAATTATTAATAAAATAAAATAAAAATTTTAATTAATTTTAATAATTTTTTTAATTATTAAAATTATTTTTTTTCTTGCTAAATGTGGTTGAAATAAATATCATACTGATAATGCTGGCTAACATCTCTTGTATTGCTATGCCATTTCTGCGACAAAATTGAGACCTTTTGGAGCAAATATAGGCAAAAAATGACTGATTTGTCAGTACTAGGGCCAAATAGTCAATGCCAAATATGACGAGGTTCATTTAACACAGCTGGTAATTATGAGCAAATGAACGTTCAAGATACAATAAAATGTAAATGGAAGAAAGGAAATTCACATAGATACAATTACATGCTTTTTTTCAAAATCGCGACCTCAGTTCAAATCTTCAATGCTTCAAATCATTTATGCATTAATTCACTTTATATCAGTCTAAAACCACATGAAATTAATACTAATTATATCACCTGTAAAAACTCAGATGTTTGTTCCACACACAAAGAATTTCCAAAATGCCTTTTGCATTTGTAACTTTAATGAGACAAATAAAATCTGATTAACTGAGTCAACAGTTAATCTGACTGTTGAGGGTTTCTCATTGTTGTGTGTTTATTGTCAGTCACATTTGCATCATAGCAAATACTTTCTCTTCATTCCATTTCCACTATCTCCAGGACTATAAGTATGTAATTCTCTTTCATATTCATATCAGAGATCTTGTAGGTAGCAAGAAACATGGATTACAGGCACCAAATATTAGCAAGCCCCATACAACCCTCTCCCCCCCCCCCACACACACACATCAACTCTGGGAATTTCGCACAGTGTGACTCAGAGGTATGCCTCCAACTCTGTTGGAAGATAGGCCTTTCTCACTGTAAGTTGCCACTTTAATCTTTCACCAAACAGTTAACAGTTTAAGTTAGGCAACTTCCAGCTGTCCTCATCTTTCATGGTTGTTAATGTAGCAGAGATCAGCAAATGACCATCAGATATGTTGTCATTGAAGTTTATTCCTTTTTTTCTTCTATGTTGTGTTTTGACAAGTGTTGCCTGTTTGCAGACATTGCATTCATGGACTTGAAATCTGACACAGAATATATTCCTCAATGTTATTTAGGAGTTTTCTCAGTAATAATAACTGTTTACAAGTAATATGTGCATCTTTCTAATTACTGCCAGCAAGATCTTGATGAGATGTAGATCCATCCAATTGAACTGACATATATTCTCTATATGGGAGTTGTGTATACCATAAACACCTCTGTGTTATATTTTGGTATGTGTTGTGTACACATTTGTGTATCTTGCTGTCACTTATTACAGGATTAAACATGTCTTTGATCTTTGTATCAACATCAAATTTAAATCCCATTTGATAGATTACTGGGATGACCCACTGATTACATGGAGAAGTTAACCACTGCCATGAAGGAAATTTTTACCAAATGTAGCCTAAATGAGCAGGTTGAAAACAAATTATGTTTTGACACATTTTGAATTTAAGTTTTCTTTATTTTTAAACTTTAATTTGAATAATTTCATAAAAAAATGAATTAAAATAATAAAAAAATAATTAAAAATAGTATTTAACATATCTAGTTAATGCTTTATACTTCTTTTTATAGGCAGAAGGATTGTCGACTTGGTGCTTTTTACCAGATGGAAAAATATGTACAGGTTAGTGAGATATTGTACATTTTACTTGTACCTCAGTCTTAAGTCATATGGGGCAAACTGAGGGGAAATTATAAAGGGGGTACCCTTGGTATATAGGCTGTAAAATCTCTATCTGTGCATAGGTTTATCTGTGCCTTCTCAAGAATGTTTGGGGATGGGTATGGTTTGTTCAGATGAGAGCATTCCTTATTTTAACAATGGTTCCATTCCTGACAGGCATCAGTACACAATTAATCACTTCCGGGTCGGTGCCCACGATCTACATTGTTTAAAAATTTGAGAGCAGATCTTTATGGATTTTATGAGCTGCGATTTTTCAGCATTTCTGATACATTTGATATTTCAACTTGCAGATGAGTCTTCAAACTGTACTTCCTGGTGTTGATTTGGGCCACTTTGAAAAAAGCATGGTGGATGAAGACATGATCAGTGAAGGGTGAGAAGGCTCCCTGTTTACAAATCGAATGACATTCTGTAGCACCAATCAGCTGTCAGTGGCGGTAATTTGAAATTTCCATGGTCAACATCTGTCAAGACTGCCACTGGTAATGTCGCACAAGGTAAATATTGACATGCCAGGTGGATTTATGCATTGTGAATTTTCTGGATTTTTGCCGATTTTTAACGCTAATACATAACAAGTAACAGAATTAATTGTGTACTGATACCAGATGTTTGCCGAATATTTCGATTACTTTTCAAGTCTGCATAATACCTCTGTTGACCTAGCGTTGAAAAGAATTATCTGGAGATTATTTTCCCTGTTTATCTGGACAGAGCATATGAAAAATATTTCGCTCATGTGCAAAACTGAATGAGTTGTTCGGCCGAATTCAAACTGAACCGTGCAACGTAGTAAAGGTCAACTATTGGAGGCAGGGATGGATAATGAAGCCTGCGAAATGGAGCATGCGCTGTGGGGAGGATGGTGACCGAATGGGTAACGTTTTCTTCCAAAATCGTACATTTTTCTAACTCAAAGTGCCCTGAAGGGATCTTATTTCACCTAAAATAAAAAAAAATCTGATTTACTCAGCTGCTGTTATAGGGATAAAGTTCAGAAACGTAATATTCAAATGAATCGATCGAAGACGCCAACTTATATACGCCTCTCTCAATTACGCTTTATCATTAACAACATCCGAACAATATAATACAACAACCGAACGTTGCAAAAGCAATCTGTATTTTTCCCCTCCTGATTTGGTACGGTAGGCCTATTTCCCCAGCTTCAGAGAGTTCATAACCCTCGCTGGAAGTGGATATTCATTTATGAAAGCGACTGATTTAAAGATATAACATGTACTTACCATGAAATTCCCCACAACTAAATTGGGCCAGTTTGACGGTCAGAAGTAAGTCTTTCACTGCAGACCGCCATCATAGTTTCCAACTATGCAATGAGCCAGTAAAAGATTTCCTGAGCAGTTGGTTGATTATTGTTGGTACGAAGTTGACTATAGTTGGTACGGTATTGGTAGTTGCATTTATTACGACCCGATATAACCATATATATATTAGCAGAGGTATGAATCTATCATATCGTCCAGGTATAGAACTGTCACCAGTTCACAAAGGGCTGTTCAAACTGTCAATGGAGACTTTTAGAATATGCCTCTGGTCGAAGTAATATATCCTGGCCAAATAAAATTATGGAAGACGATAGCGACCACTCGCGTTCTCGCCCAAAGAATACACTAGGTTCATAACGCGAGAATGCGATACTGCAAGGACGAGAATGCGAGTCGAGAACGAGAGGTCCATCTCCAACCTCCAAACAGGGTTATCTCCCCTTCTGCCAGTTGATCGACCCTTGAGTATATTGAGAAATATCCAATATTGAGAATTGACGGTCAAATTTCAATTTTCGATTTCGGCGAAGCAACGCTCACAGGCTCACTCCATTTTACCCCTGCCTCTGAAACGGAGCATGCGCTGTGGGCAGGTTGCACCCATTTGGGGTTGAGTCCCGGTACGTCAAGAAACTAAACTGGAGTTTTATGTGAAGAGAATTAGTTCAAGCGTGATATATTATCAATATCACGGAGTAATTGCAGTCATTTTATCCAGAGTTCAGTTTGTTATATACGCTGCAAAAATAAAATTTCTGCAGATCTAACTATTGATTTTTGACAATTAAGTCCTGTAGTGGAAGACCAATTAAAATGGACAGATTTTAGTTTATTTGTTTCTGATAATATATACCTGTATGGGTATCACCTCAAAATTATCCACAGGGCGAAAAGGCGTGAACGCGAGATCTCGTGTTCCCTCCACGCGTTCTCGCTTCGCATTTTCGCTTTCTCGCCTCGCATTGTCGAGTATTGGCCCTCGCAGTCTCGCATTCTGGCTCACCCGCATTCTCGCTCACTCGCATTCTCGCTCACCCGCACTCTCGCGTTCTCGAGTTATGAACCTGTACTGATAGGCAAGAATGCGTATGGCGGCTAACAGCTAGCTAAATAATATATAGCCCTCACGAGTATGAGGGCTATAGGTCGGCCCCAGTCACCTCCAGCGAGGGTTTTAGATAATTTTATTACGAATCACCCACCTCTGAAACTGTCGTACATCTAATCTCTATCCCCTCCTGCGCACTATTTTAAAATCTTGCGCTCTATTGTGAAATAGTAACTCATATATCGCCGTCTGAATTTTCCAGTCGACAACTTCCACTTTATACGCGCCATGCACAGGCCCCAGTGTCTGGACAGTAGAATTTAAATTCAGTATAATTTAAATAATTTTTTTTTTTTTAAGTCATCCTATAATACAGAGCTCTGTATTATAGGATGCCTTAAGGGAGTAGAGGACGTTCATTTCCCTGCTCTTATGGGGCTACAACATGGTGATTTGTCGGATTTTTCAAAACAACCTGAATTTCCTAACAAAAGTACGCAGACATCTCAAAATGGAATAAAAATCAACAAAAGACACAACACAACCATTTATGCGTTCTACTGGTGGGTCGATAGTGTGATGGGACGGACCAAAAAATTGGCATTTTAAATTCAACGGTTGGATGGTGCAAAGTGCTCCATAGGTTAAAAATTATTCCTCCGGAATACCCCCAAATTCACTCCTATTCACTTTCAATAAAAAGAAAACTTCTGAATGGCTAATAATTGGAACTTCAATAATATTCTCCATACCCACTCCGATTCCCCACCCCCACCCCCTCCTGGAAATAGGACTGAAAAGGCTCAGTTTATCTGTTATACCGCTAATATTTTCTAAGAAAGTATGGTGTCCCCCTGTTTTTATTACATATTTAACAAGCACTATATGTGTTTAGTATTATATAGCAAAATGGGAAAAATTTGACCTGGGGAAGTTTGATTTATTGAGCATCAAAGAAGAAAAAATCCAAATTTCCCTATGTATTCAGTGTTATGGCTTTTAAGTGGTATACATGCTTTTGGCTACAATATTTTTTTAACGAGTATGGTGACCCCCTATTTTTTTTCCATGGATCATCTTCTCCTAACCTGATGAAAAAATCCTGAAATTTAAAAAAAAATTCAACCTCTAGAAATGAACGTCCTCTACTCCCTTCAAAAACATTAAATTATTTAAATTATACTGAATTTAAATTCTACTGTCCAGACACTGGGGCCTGTGGCGCCATGTTCAATAAGGAAGTCTCCAAACCGTAATGGTAAGAGTATTTGCTCCTGCCCGCCAGTGGGCGTTTGAGTCGGGTAGGACAAAACCTATACAATGTATCGCTCTTGTAGCAACGTTGTATTGTGACGTCATGCGACAATCGGATATAACGACGGCATCATGACGTTTCACATTCGCGAACTGGACACATAATGAAAAGTTTGTTTTTATAATGTCTTGCCAGGACACAAGACTGACTGGGCAAATCTGCTCTACCATCTTTTTGTGGTTTAATGAACAAAGCAAAACTTAAGGTCCAGTGTTTTGCGTACGTACGGTATTTAGATTACTATATGTATATATACTTCTAGTCATATTATGAGTATTATGATCATATTGTTATATTGCTGTTCAACTGTTAAATGTGGTCATCTTCATTTCATGTTTTGTACTCTGCTGCATTGCTGGTGTCTGTACAATAAAATTTGAATCTTGAATCTTGAATCTTGACGTAAAACAAAGGGCATTACGCTTATCTAATAACGTCGTTGGCGTTGCAATAGAAAATGTCGTCTTGAACGTGGATATGTGCAGATACAAAATATCAAATTGACAAGGGTGATCCGTCATGCCACCCAGCTCAATTTTGAAGTTCTTGAAAATGCCGTTTGCTCAATTTATGTCACTATTTCAGGCCGCCCTATCTCTTTACATGTTATCCAGTCCACATTTTGTCCAACCTCGCCACCAGGGGTCGCTCTCCGCTGGAAAATTGGCCGCTCCGACGAACCCCTGGGACGACGCTCACTGAAAGTGGGTCCCATAATACATTGAAAAATTCGTTCCTTCCGGTTCCATTGGAACATATCTAATTCCTTGTGAAACGTCAGTCATGAGTCTCTTGCATGGCCAGCGTCATGACGTCTTGACGTCATAATAGAAAATATTTCACAAGAATGCATATTGAGTACGTCATCGCGCAGACGCGCTCGTAGCATCCATGACGTCGGGACATAGACATGATCTGCACAGAGACGCCCTCGTTATGTTCTGAATTCTAGGGTTTTGTGTGCTAGCCAATGATCGATCGTACGGCTGAGCGCCGTCCCAGAGCCTAGTAGGGAGGACAGGACCGGATAGCTCAACCTCGCCACCAGGGGTCGCTCTCCGCTGGAAAATTGGCCGCTTCGACGAACCCCTGGGACGACGCTCACTGAAAGTGGGTCCCATAATGCATTGAAAAATTCGTTCACGTGTCCTCTTCCGATTCCATTGGAACGTATCCAATTCCTTATGAAACGTCAGTCATGAGTCACTTGCATAGCCAGTGTCATAACGTCATGACGTCAGAATAGAAAATGTTTCGCAAGAATGCATAAAGAGTTCTGGTAGGCTACGTCATCTTTCAGACGCGCTCGTAACATCCATGACGTCGGGATGTCGGCACAGATACGCTCTCGTTATGTTCTAAATTCTAGGGTTTTGTGTGCTATCCAATGACCGATCGTATTGCTGAGCGCCGTCCCAATCTCACGTTCGGCTATTTCCGTATTGGCGGAACAAGCCTCTCACATAGAACGCACAAATCCCCACTGGTGGGGAGCGTATGACGATCACGCAGTGAGCCGGCTAAGAAATAGTGCCTTTGATAATCGAGAGATCCGGGTGCATTTTATTGTGAAATTCAGTTAATTTTAACCAAACGAACATAACTCATTCAAATTATACAAAACTATTTCTATGTTTAGTTGAATAATAGCAATCTATCACCAGAACTCAGCAACTGGGCTAATTTCCGCCAATAAGGAAATAGACGAATGCGAGATTGGTTCCGCCGAAAATTAATTGTGTGCATGATAAGATAAGATTCTTTATTGCACTGAGCATCCCATTTGGGACAGAGTACAAAACATATAAAAAGTAGAATAAATAAGAAAGTAAACAAACAAGTGCGACGTTTCCGTTTCTGCTCCCAGAAATCCACTAGGCCAGAGGTCAGTTTTCGCAGCTAAAGTGAGTTCTGGGGCTAGATTGAGCGCCGTCCCAGAGCCTAGTAGGGAGGACAGGACCGGTTGGCTCTGGTTTCGAGATTGCGGATAGCTCTGGTTTCGAGATTGCATTTTGTCCCCCCCCCCCCCTTGACTCGAGCGCCTACTAGCGGGCAAGGGCAAATTACTCGTACACGGACAGTTCGGATACTCCGCTATTGCAAACATTTGCGTACACTTCGCCATCCATAAGATGGCTTGCGAATCGTGTGTCTCCATTATTGAGGAACGATATCCGGTACTTTACCGGATTCTGTTCGGCCTTCATCCGGCGGAGAACAGACTCGAGAAATCTGATAAATTACAGGTTTTCATACCACTTCTGAAACAGATATTGCCTGGGCTTACAAAATATATAGGTATGTATAACTTTCGTATCATACAAGAGGTGTGGTGGATCTGAAATTTTGAACAAGTAGTTCATCACATGACTCGAAAATGGCGAGTTACGTTGGGGTTACGTCGGTAGACTTTAACTGATTGGCTGACGAAGTCACGTGATATTGATTTATGGAAATTCCCTCTGGCAGTTGCCGAAAGTAGGCTGAACATGGATACACACGATCCCAGGGTCAGTCTTACCGCGTATAGATGACCGAGATGGTTACAGGTTGCTATTGCAAACAGCCCAGCAGACATATACCGTGACGTCACCAACATGGCGCGTATAGAGAGTGGAAGTTGTCGACTGGAAAATTCAGACGGGGATATATGCGTTAGTATTTCACAATAGTGCGCAAGATTTTAAAATAGTGCGCAGGAGGGGATAGAGATTAGATGTAGGGCAGTTTCAGAGGTGGGTGATTCGTAATAAAATTATCTAAAACCCTCGCTGGAGGTGACTGGGGCCGACCTATAGCCCTCATACTCGTGATGGCTATATATTATTTAGCTACTAACAGCATACACTCTATATAGGACAAAATCCAAGAATACATGTAAGCCTCTATATGGTTATGAGGCTCAGTTTCCCTCTCCTCCTAGATGAGCTACCGGTATGTTTCTCCTTCGTGTTCTAATCCAGACAAGGTAGGGAACTCCGAAGGTGGGGTGAAGAGCACATAACAAACTGTCTCCAGTGAACTCGATATCCGGAGATAGTATCAAAGGGAAGCACAACATTTAGAAATTCGGATTTTTAATACCGGTGTGATAGAAACAGTGGTCCCCAGAGACCAGTGTCCGGTCTCCTATCTTTTACCACAGGCCCGCAAAACAAGGGGGCGGGGGCGGGGGCATGGGGTTATATATAGAGACCCTATATTTCGACACGTCACCGTAATACCACCGTCCACCCCCACCCCCCCAAAAACTCTTGTTTTGCGGGCCTGTGCTTTTACCTAGGGCGGGCTCTGATATCCAAGTGACCTTTTTCAGATCTCAGTGTCCGGGCTGGATTAAAGTATAGCAAGCGGACACTCATATCTGAGGGATCGCCGTTTCTGTCACACCGGTATAATTTGCAATAAAGAATTGTTTATGGTCTGGAAACAGTAATGACGTTTTGATAACGGGGAAATACCCTAACCCATAGGTATGCATAATGCTGTTTGAAGTAGATACAATTGGAGGGGTGGGTGTGTTGGAAGGGGGAGGTGGAAGGTTATTTGGTTCACACTTCATGTAAGGATCACGACTCTGCAGACCACAATGTGTCTAGAACTAAGACATTCGCAAACTATTGGTTACGGATAAAATCCCCCCCCACCCACCAAAAAAAGAAAAAGAAATAAAACAACAGGATCAGGGGTTTTATGTTGCACAAAGGCTTAGACAATATCTCCTTACATGAAGTATCGGTCATATATATTCCGTTATTATCAAGGAGTTATATTTTATCTCTCCCTTTGGGACAAATACATAGTTTAAGGTACCGATATTAAGTTAGAAAATTAGACTTATATCAGTGGTGTTGCAACCAAGTTTTCTTTCTCAAAACAGAAGAATTTACTGGAACAACTGATACAACTGGCAGCGTTTACCGACCAACCAATCTAGTCCGCGCTTCCTCTAACCCCTGGTCACGACGACATATAGTATATTATAGATTTCTTTGGCTGGGGTCAGAGAATTATAACCTCAAAATACGACCAATGGCGAAACTATACGTGGCCGCGCTAGTGCCCTTGTCCCGGTTAAATTCTGTAAAAATCGTCGGCCGTTCTATTGCGCATATCTCACAACAATGGGTTACTGAAAATGTTTTCCCTGTACGATAACAGCTGTGCGCATCGTATGTCCAGTGTCGGGATATATTACCGGTAGGTAGTATCTATATCTATACGTTCTTTGTGCATGTCCCTACTTGGCATGAGAATATGCAAATTGCAGACCAAGCTCGCTTATAGCCGATTGGTCGGCGAAACAACTTTTCAACAGCCACAATTCGCATGTTGATTCCGGTGTGATAAACATATATAGTTTCTTTAGCACTCACCCAAGAACAACCTTTCTTGCTGAATATTGATGAAGACATTAATTTCCTTAATTCTGCACACAAAACTATCTTGCCCTTAAGAGAGAGTTTCCATATAGAGGGAAAACGTCCTATGCCAGATACTGAGAAACTCTCACAACATCCATTTCCGATGCCAGTGACGGGTCCTACTGGAAGCGGCAAAGCTGAATGGGTATATACGTTACTATGTGAACAAGATGGTTATGTGAGCCCAGTCCACAGGAAAATATATACTGCTACTGTAAATGACAACCCAGATTCTAGCAGTACCCGTTAAAGAAACCTTAGTAGACATACCCATGAATCTAGAAACCTGATAATAGGGGATAACCTATATGACATAGACCAATGAAGATAGACATACCCATGAATCTAGAAACCTGATAATAGGGGATAACCTATATGACATAGACCAATGAAGATATGAGAATTTCAGACTTGTTAACAAAACATATCTCATTTCCATATAAAGATATCAAAGTCATCTTCTACTTCATGAAAACGCGCGGAGATGTCATCTCCTAGTCGCTCTGATAATAATCGATTATTTATTGATCTTAAATGATTCTGATAATCACAGGTTGAAGACAAACGTACTCTGCGTGTTACGATCTCATTGCTCAAACCTATTGTGACTGGAAATCTTGCGCAATCCGGTGACTGACTCTATACTAGGACTCCTGGACATCGAAAGGCCATCCATAATTTCATTGTGGTGCATTAAATTTATATCAAGCTTGTAGAATTTCTTAGAAGACAAGATTTCTTTTGTCCTTGATGCCAACACTGATACACCGCGCTAAAACTACTTATTGTCATCTTTCGATACTACATATCATTCACGTGTATTGCACGTGGGAATATTTTGTGCAACCATATTCGTGGAAAATTGATAATTTAATCACGGTTTGATAGATAATCACTGGACTCGTCTAAACAATGCCATGAAACACATGTCATCGAGTGTCCAATTTTCAATTATCATTTTGCCCAGTGTGACCAGCTGGGGGAAAATATATCAATTATAACTCATCTTAACAAGCTAAGAGAATTTCACATTTCATTATATATTACCCTTAGCCGACCGACGTGATCCACAGTGTAACTACTTGATGTCAACTGCCTAAACAAAATACGTCACATGTTGCCCTGTTTGAGAGAGCCAATGGAATTATCTGTTGGTAGTGTTTTGCCAAGAAAATGGACACAAAGGAAGACTCATATCTCATGGAAATAACGTCGACGGTACTTCAAAGGGGAAAAAGTGGTCTCTTTTTTTTTGATGGGTGTCACCACCGAGACCGCTTACTCTCGTGTTCATTGACGAGGCCATTTCGTTATCTCCGGGTGGAATTAGATGCGGCCTTTTCGGACACACCCTTATATACACAGAAAATATGTGATCCCGCATGGTATCTGTCAGAAGTTTCTACGTATGATAAAGCTCGAGCAGGGCACATTTTTCTCAAACGAGCATTACGTGAGACAAAATACAGATACAGAACCTAATCACAAACCCAGTGTAAATCCATGTAAAGACAGACAATCACCGAAGTCTATCATGTTCAGATTTCATCGTTTGCGTGGGCGTTTTTTGCGGGGGCTGCCATATTGGATTTGAGGCAGTGTGGGTAATAGCTAAAATTAGAACAGTAGCGAAATTTAACCCAAGAATATTTGCTATATAGATTTGAAGAAAAAAAAAGAAGATAGATATGCTAATAAATTCAAGGATGAATTCCCTTCCCATTCCCTTCCGACTGATAGAATATTTTGCGAAAACGCCCGAGTGTCGTCTGCACTTCCCGCACGCAAATGTTTGCAGAGTGCGGTCAAACATCTTTTTTCGCGAAAATGGCACTTTACATCAGTGCACAAATTTCATAAAATCTAGTTCTACGGCAAGAAAAAGCTGTATAACGTGTCCATCTATAACAAACTTATTTATTAGGCTTTGAAGATCTGATGTTTCGTAAAGAGATAATCGGTTGTTCATTTAAAAAATAAGCATTTGCCACGGAGTGGTGACCTCACACCGTAGCAAAATCAAGCCATTCAAGTTCTTTCGCTGACGTCCGCGTGATAAATTAGGTCATCCAAAGTTCGCAAAAACAGGCAAGAAATCATTTCCAAGTAAACGGTGACACTGCGATTGTCTGAACCGCCAGATATCATCCATTCACTTCAGATTATGGCCTAGATCTAGACATTAATAGGTACGGACAACCAAGTTGCAAGTGTAAAGTTCATAAAACAAACACATTCATCAAGCTATAGTTTATTGCAGATTTTATTGTGTTTAGATCCGTACACTTCTGAGGTGTCAATACATCGTTGGACAGTTTGGAAATCGGCCATGTTTCCTTCCCATCGTGCAATGCGCACCACGAGTTACTTTAGCTCACGTAATGTTGTAAGTATAGGCGGCAGCAAGAAATGCAAAAATAAATAAATTTTCTTTATGCTTTGGCTCTTCAAACGTTTCAAAATAATTCTTTAGGTCTTTATCACTCTTTTATTCTTCTTGGCTGGTTCGGATGGGTTGCATAAATGGATCTACAGCCGAAAGATGTTGACTTTCTGTACTGGAGCCGACGGAGATTTTCTGTTAAACTCGTGAAGCATGGGCGACAACTCTCGTTGTACCCGTCCTCACACAGGCGTTCTTTGAAACTGTCCACGGATGTATTCATGAATAGCTTTGAAGTCCAACAGCAAACATTTACTAAGAACTCAAACAACTGATAAAACGAAATTTTAGAAAGTCAGATTCCTTATATTTACACACCATTAACTTACATCCGTGGATTGTACATGTATAGCGGTGCGAAGACATTTCCCCCGGTGGACATCAATTTCTCCCTGGACATGTTCTGATATTTCCTCCTGTGGACATGCGTTTCCCCCTTCCTATATATTTTTGTACTAAGACTTCGAACAAATGTTTAACAAAATTGAAATTTTGACAAAAACAAATTTGGGACATTTCTCTATTATTATTCATTATTTTCTATAATTCGGCATGATAAAACAATAGCTACCGGTAGTATACATACTACGTTAACAACTATTACGTAGTCATAAATAAATAAATATTTTGATCCATACAATAGAATAGAATAGATGCTTATTTGCTAATTAGCACCTACATGAATGAAAAAAGCACTACATGAGGCGAACAATAAATAATGTAACATACATGTGACATATGTTTATGCTATGTTTATGCTATGTTTATTAAAAGCTACGACATTGATATTCTGTTTGATACAGTGACGTCACTGGGGGATTTCTCTCCCCTGAAGAGCCTAATTTTAAAACAGAATTAAATGAAAGAAATTCTAAAAATAATGGTCCAGTTCTAATTTCAACACTTTTTTGAATAGAATCTTTCACTTCATCAAGTTGTAGAAATTCATCTCAAATCTCCTGTTGTGCGGGTGGCGACGGCGCTGTATTTGACAGAACAGCCAATCTTGTTTGGAGCCTCTCTTACGGCATTGTATTCTAAGAGAATTGATACATAGTAAATATTTATGTTATTATATCATTCAGTCGGGTTCCACACAGAACCTTGAAAATAACAAACTGAACAATAGCTTCTAACTAGTACAGAAATTAAGTAACAAACATGCCGATTGAACTAATTATTTGAATTTTAAAAACAACATGAATATTATCATATTCTCCACAAAATATCACCCAGTAATGTCTGTTTTGTCTTCAATGAAACCATGGGGTATTGGAAGTAGTAAAAACATGAATTATGCATGTCAATGTCCACAGAGGGAAATGTTTGAAGGAGGAAATATCTACAGGGGTAAATGTCCTCAGGGTGGGATGTCCTGGCTTTATAAGCTATCAATCACCATTATGTCTTGTTTTTCATTTGTTTACAATAATTTGATTATATACATGTATAACTATTGTATAAACATCGCAATATTTCTGTCCATTATAGTAATATCTCTCTTCGAATAGTTTGGCATTCTCAATTTTTCATTCAAGGATAAAATTAAAATAATTCTATCAGTTCAATTCCTTAGATTAATTTATAATGAGGAAGCATCCCAATATTTTGTGGTTTATATATTCTGATCGAATGTGTTTGATTATACTGAAAATAATTCATATTTTCGGGACCTTGAAATGTGTGAAACATATAGGCAGTCTGCTATGTCAGATAAAGAACAATACGGTTCCCGATTGATCAAATATTCAACGCATGTTCTCTTCTCGCTATGTTCTCTAATACATCTCTCATATTACTATCAACAGAGTCGCTTCCCTTTTTTCCATGTTTAATCTGGAAGGGATGAAATGAGAGTCATTTCCGAATTTCGATTTGAGAATTTACTGATTGTCTCAAGATCTTTGATACACGAGATGGAAGATTACGGTGGCTCATAGGGGACATAATATTTGTCTAGACTTTAATTAGTGCTTTTATTACTTATCAACTGTTCCCAAAAGACACTTTCAATCCACGTGGAAAGTACTTTCAACGCATGTGGAAATTACTTTACACCCACGTTGAAAGTGACTTTCAGCCCACGTGGAAAGTCACTTTTAACCCACGTGAAAAGTACTTTCAACGCATGTGGAATGTCAGGGGACATAATATTTTTCTAGACTTTAATTAGTGGGTTTTTTGACTTATTATCTTTTTCCAAAAGACACTTACAATCCATTCAGCTTCATATTATTATTTTTTTCAGGTCTCACGCGAACTTGTATTAGGCATATGGTCTCAAATCGAGGCATTGTCTCTTCCGGTTCAGCAACAGGTGTTTGTGGACGTGTATGGTTGGCCGTAGGGGATAAAACACATAGAGACACATATTCTTTCACTGAGCTTTTTTACGTGTTGACATTCATTATTTTGCATCCACATACAATTTAATTCGATATGATATCGAATTATTTTATATCCGCATACCTAATTATTTGATACTGCATCGAATATTTCAATGCTACATCAAATTTATTTTGTATTCGTGTACATATTATTTAGATATGGTATCCTAATATATTTCGATGTAGCATCGTATTGAACCAATGAAATCGTCGGAATTATAGACACCATAAATCACTTCTGCTCCTATAATTACTACAGCCAATAGAATCAACTGAAAAAGTATGCGGAAATTGCCCCCTGTCTGTACGAGACATGTTTCAGCCTTTCCGCGCTGAAAATGTGAGTTGAAAAATGGCGCGGCGTCACACGTGGCCACGCCTGGAATCTGTAACGCACGTTGTCATTGGTCGCTCTATTTCTACAGGAAACAGAACATTTTGTGGCGGAAGCGCTGCATGTCATATATATTTGATTACTGCATATCATACATATTTCCAGTGGTCGTGATTGAATGAATTATGTATGGCATATATGATTTCGATATAGGATAGAATTGAATACGATATAGGATCAAACTTCCTTGTATCTATACATAAAATTGTTATCTAATTGACTGAAATGTGTCTACATCAAATAGCCATTTTTGTCCTCTGTGATCAACTACACTTGAAATATTGGGATATCATATATAAATAATATGTATACGGATACAAATTGATTCAATACAGTATCTAAATGATTTGAATGGGGATACAAATTAATTTGATGTAGCATTGAAATATTCGATGTAGTATCTATTTAATATGTACCGTATACCTTTGACCTTTACTACGTTGCTATGACGTATAGGGGGAAACCCACGTACGCACGGTTCAGTTTAAATCCGACCGAACATCCCTTTCGGTGTTGCACATGAACGAACTACTTTTCATATGCTCTGTCCAGATAAACAGGGAAAATAATCCCCAGATAATTCTTTTTAACGCTAGGTCAACAGAGGTATTATGCAGATTTGAAAAGTAATCGAAATATTCGGCAAACATCTATTTTACTATATATGATGTCACTTCCGGCGATGTGCGCGAAGGCCCAGAATCCGGTCCAAAAATCTTATTAGAACCCCAGCGAGGTGGTATTATTAGACCCCCAGCGAGGTGGTTGATGTGTCTTGTAGTGTCTAGAGTTAAAATCGAGTTCTCTCCCTTACTGAAATTCTTGCAACTGTGTTCAAGTAATACGTGACATACAAGATCATATAGTTTACGTCCGCGATTGAAATGGAAAGGTAATGCCGAGTCCTCCTCACCGGCCTATATTGTCTCGTGACTCCGAATCTTTACCAGCCAATCCCTTGAGCAAACATGGCCGCCTATCTTTACAATTCACAGTCGCATTATCAAACATGACTGTCAATTCCTTACAAATTACTGTCAAGTTATCAAACATTGGAGTTATACCACAGTTGCCTGGCCTGTGGGATATTGGATGGTCGATGTCTGCGTATTATTTTTTTCAAAAAATTATGAAAATTAATAAATATATATATATATTTGTTTTAAATCGAATTTTTATTTTTATTTTTTTCTAAGTGTATTTCTCTTTCATCTTTGGCCCTGTTAAAGCCATTCCCTGTAATGTCAAGGCGAGTTGCTACAGCTTTTAATTATCTATCATACCCTGTCCTCTATGACATAGAATAAAAGAGTCACAGAGGGCAGGGTATGGTAGATAATTAAAAACTGTAGTAACTCGGCTTGACATTATAGGGAATTATTTTAATTGAGTCAAAGATGAAAGAGAAATACATTTAGAAAAAATATCGATTTAGAAATATATATATATATTTATTAATTTTCATAATTTATTGAAAACATGTATTCGTAGACATCGACCATCCGATATCCCACAGGCCAGGCAACTGTGGGTTGTACAACGAATCTATTTCTTACCCATATTGCTCCCTGCACTCTGAATCTGTTTCACCCTCCTCACTCCCCTGCCCTCTGCACCGAGTCAGAACTCTTGAGCTCCGCTATTAACCCTTTGTTTACCGACGGGACTTAAAAGTCCCACCCCCTCTTAAGTGACTGAGCTCACAGTCAATTCCAAAAACCTGCTGTCGGGACATTTAGGTACACACGGAAGGTTATCTCCGACTATCTGAAACAAACTATAGCGAGCTGTGATGAACAACCATCGGTGCCGTCATCAGACACGCGGATAACCCTCTCAGACATGCGGATAACCCTCTCAGACATGCGGATAACCCTCTCAGACATGCGGATAACCCTCTCAGACATGCGGATAACCCTCTCAGACATGCGGATAACCCTCTCAGCAAAACATAGTGAATTTCAGAAGAACATTGTTGCACTCTAGTTTGAGAAAGTTTTGAGTCAATCTAACTGGGAATTTTTTTATGAATGATTTCTAACATCAAGAACATAATGCTAGTTTCATTTTTGGGAAAACAGCTCAGTTTCCTATCGAAATTAGGTTAATTAGTTTTGGGACTTTTTAATCCCGTTGGGTATAGTATCAGACCTTTTTGAAACGGGACTAAAAAGTCCCGATGGTACTATTTGATGTATCAAATTCGTGTAAGTTATGAAACTAATGAAAGTTCAATTGGATGTTGAGGCATATTGTAATGCATAATGCACCTTATGTCCGCATATATGAAGGGTTGAAGGTTCAAATCCCGCCAATAGTTTATTTATTCTTGCTGTCTCGAGCTGATTTATGGCATACAAACATGCCACACAAACACCATATGGGTATTGTGCTACTTTCATCTGACTTTATCAAGATTTCCAAATGTCTGACTGTTCGATGCGACAGCTAAATATTCATCGCAAATATGTTATTCACCAAATTCCTCTGTGATCGCTGTTGATATTCGACTTACAGAGGAACATAACTGAAAACGTATGCTCATGGGAAACTGTAATGGCAAACATGAATGAGCACTTTCTGGACAATTTTAGTTGTTTCAATCATTTCCTAGTTTCAATTATTTATCTTTGTTGGAAAGATGGTTCTACGGGCAAATCCTTGATGTTATATATTGAAATAACGTATTTTATTACATTATTCATGTCTAATTTGTTATGGATTTACACAAAAAGCATCAAAAATTACGTTTTTTTGGCCCGTCCGATGTTGACCGTCGGGACTTTTTAGTCCCAACAACTGAGTTGCTATGGTAACCACTGTTGCTCCCACCAAAAATCACATATTTTTTCTAGTTACCCCATTTGTGATTTGGTCCATGAAGGATTTCCGCGCACTCCACTTATTTCTGATAGCGGTAAACACACCTGCCTTCAGAAACTTGTTCAATATATAAACATGTTGGTGTGTTTAGAAACGTGTCCAAAACCCAAACACGCTTGGGTCTGAACGAACTTCGGTCATTCAGAAAAGTATTTTTTATCCTGAACATATTATAGGGTGTGATCATAGAGTTTCACGGGGAATTCCGTCTGTCACGCCATCTTTCCGAACGGCCGAGGCAGACGCTTTCACCGCTCCACCAATGACTAAGATTGGCGTATTGAGAGTTCGGTCGATTCTCAGCGTGAGACAAGGCACATAGACGACACCAAAAGTAAGTGTTGATGAACCTTCCGAGGCCCTTCCAAGTGAAGTACGCGTTGTACATATCATCGCGCTGGTCCAAGAAATGTAGATAACTGGCCAATGCTTTGGGTCCATCGAAGTCCTCCACGTGGATGTACGAATGGAAGGGCGCCGCTCTTGCGTAATCCTCTGGTGCTGCCCCCATTACAATTGGAATAACATCATGTCTGAAATTCAGTGGAGAATTTAGGGAAAAAAGCATAGAATAGAGAAACAACTTGGATTCACAGTGCATGTAGTATTTACAAGGGCGTACTGCGCTCTTCGAATGACGACATCGGATCCTGATGGATCCCAAATGGTGTTCAAAATGGCCCAACATTTGATGTTAACTGATAAGTGCGTGTCCTGGCTCACACCAAATAATGGTGTTGGCCAACACCAAAAGTGGATTTTGGGTAGATATGGTGTAGGCTCTAACTCAAAACCGTTTATTGGTGTTGAGCTCAACATCATTTTTTGTTGTTAGCCAATATCATTTTCTTGCTGAGGTATATATATACCGCAAACCCACTTCCCAGCGCTCGTATTTTACCAATTTATACAATATCGATCGATGTCTACTATAAATGAAAATGCTTTATTATATACTACATGTGCTATCATTTTCGAAACTGAAGTTAACACTTTAGTGGTATCAGTCGTGACTTCTCTTGAAGTGTTCAAATTTTCTAAGCTTCCCACGTTTAAAATGTTGTGGAAGTAAATTTTCAGTGTCACGGTGCTAGTTTTCATGCAACGCTTTCGCATGATGAAAATGATTAAAAAATAAACCCTTTAAGAGACTCCTTTGAAGGGTTAACTATACGATACTTCCGTTTTGAACTCCACCAGAAGAATTACGAAGAAATTTTTACTGTACTTACTGTAGACCTCGAACAAACAGCTTCTCTGTGATATAATCTCGACAATTACAATTTTCAAAGGCAAGAAAGAATTTGTAGTCAATGCTTATTTTTGAAAAACATCTCTTTTCATCGTCGTCACCTTTCGGGCACTTCAAACTCCCGCATTTTCCATACGTATCGACAGGAATGTATTTGGCCAGCTCACTGGCGTAGTCCAGTCTTCCGTTGTCAGTCCCACAGTCCGAGACGAACCAAACAACTTTTTTCGTTTTACCTCGTGCGTAGTTTTTCTCAGATGTCGGGATCAACTCTGCTTTGGTGTACGGGACGAACTTTTCATAAGGCGTGACGATAGTGGAATCGTGACGGTACGTGGCTGTCCAGTTGATGAGTCCGTCCATCCCTTCCAAATCCCCAACTCCTAGGCGTAATGGAGACTCCAATTGGTACCAGACCCAAATTTGATGTGGGGGCCTCTTTATCCAACGCATTGTCGTTGACTTAAATACGATCACATCCGCAACATCTGCTTCGTCTGGATTTCCCGTCAAACTGCAAGTATTCACGAGACATTTTTGTTCCAGAAATAAATTTTGCCCGGCGGGAACGTTCCAACTTTTTAGCCCGTTGTACAGAAGAATCGATTTCAATTTTGTTGCCGCGGTTTCGTTTTTACGCAAACGTACTGCATCGGGTATGAAGTGCATCTGTGCCAAAATGCGATCATCGTCATCGAAAGCTGGGTCAGGCCAGATTCGATCGTATGAGATCGTCTTAGAGAGCTCCAAAATCTTGTCACGGATCACGTGAGGGTGATACTTTTGATTGGACAATAGTGGAAAATGGCGACTGTTACCGCCATGTTTGAACACCTCATTCCACGGCATGTGTGAGGAGGGCCATTGGTCACGGGGTTCAATATCATATGTGTTGAATATAACAATACATCCCGTGAGACTGAGTACACCAACCAGTAGTACTTTATTGAATGTTAGCCGCATTGCTGAAATACTGATTATGTTTTCTTATGGAGTCAGAGACTAGACATGTCGTGTTGAATGTCAAGGACGCCTGACAATTTATCCGACATCATTGTGTTGAACAAAGTCGACATCGTGAGGTAACCGCGCGGTTTCATCCTCAAATTCCTTCTTTTGAAGCATTTAGTTTGAAACAGGAAAACAACCTGTAAATTGATAGAGAGGAAATACAATGGAAAGAGCAATTCAAACAACGGTGTTAGCAATGTTCATTTTTGACTTTCTTTCAGTTAAGCCCTGGACAAACCACTGGGCATTTATTTATTGTTTAATTGAAATTGTAGTTTTTGAGCCGCTTTCCCGGATTTCTCGGCCCATCAACAGCATGCTTATTTATATTTCATTATACATTACTGTTTTTTATTTCAGTTCATAGATTTATAAGTACTATACTTGAAAACAATTAAAAATAGATAAGAGAATGAAAAGAAAAACAAATGTCTATACACAAGTTCGGCTATCTATATCAGTCCTTCAGTTTATAGAGAGCACCTAAAGTGTAATATTTCTTTTTGTACTGGATCGCTATTTGTCTATTTTCCCTTTTCTTACACACAGAGTCACCCCCCCACCCCCATCCAAAAATACTCTACCAGAAATGCGATTGTTCTGCAAAAATCTGTGCGTGTAACTGTGCACGCGGAAATATGTTTTAGGGAACAGGATGGCAGCCTTTATCCTAATGTGCCTAAAAGTCAAATGTCTCTAGTTTTGATGGGTGGCCCTTCAGTACACACAGGAGCGTCGTGTCAGCGGCGGTCTATTTCTCACGTGTAATCTGCATTTTATTACAACGAATTTAACTCATTTAACCGATATGCGGGACTCAAGCGGCCTGGGGATGGTCACAGGGGCTCCTTACCTTTGCTGATTAGGTTGACTGGATGGGGGGGTGATGGGATTTCTTTTTGGCCAATAACAATGTTGCAAACATAGGAAATACACTGTTACTGAAGGTGTATCAAATATTGAAAATCGTTTGTATCTGTTAAGATTTTCTATAAATATAGATCAATGAATCGCGTATTACAGTGCCATGCAGGGCTATTCTATCTTGTATGGAAAAGAGTCATTAATTATTTTTTTTTAATTATCAGTAATTAAGAAAAGTTCGAAATATTTTGAAGAATGTGGGTGATACGCTTTCGTTGCAACTATATAAAAATTGTACTTAGCCTAAAAAGTACAAAAATAATGTTAATTTTTCGTGTGATATTTCCAGGTTCCTTGCCAAAGTGTTGGTTATCAAGACTTCGAAGCTGCTAAACAGGGTGATCTCCCTTCGACGCATCGTTCATCAATTTAACAATGGGATATAACCCTTGTGACTCGACTAGTATCGATACGAAGTAACTGCTGAGTAACGGATCAATACTCGCTGAGTAGTATCGGTCACTTGGCGGAGTGGCCGTTGCCAGTACGTCCCACTTTTCAAAAGCTGCTTTTTTCCTATGGCGACTGCATATTGACATTTGACCTCGTCGTGGGACAGCCAGGTTGGTCAATCAAGTTGGTCGCCTAACAGAGACAGTCCAATGGGTTATGACAGTGTCAAGTTTTCACAGCTTCAGGCAGTGAATCTCGCGAAAGTTTAAGCCACGATTTTTGCAACAGGGGACTACGAAATCACCCAGGGTATCGGGTACATTTCATTCGCTCGACTTTCGCTGCAAGTGGCCACGGATTGAGGGTTCGAGCACTGCATGGCTTGGCCAGGTTTACAATGGTTTCGTCAACCGCCATATACGTCATGTTTCTTCTTAGATAGGAAATGCTAGCTCTCTCTCAACCACAACTCTATTTGATTTGAATGATTTCGTTGGTCTGATCTAACAAGGCCAATTCGAAGTGTGAATGGAGAAGTCGGAAGAAGTGGAGATAGGCCCACATATACTCACTTTACACCCAAAGTCAAATCCCCAAAACATGCACCCATTCAAAACCTAGCTGCGCTTTCTTTACTACTGATGACTTCTCAGATGACGCCACGATCCCAGTCATGTAGTCCAACTCCATGCTCCACCATGAGGTCCAAGGTCAACCCACTACGCTTCCATTCAATTCCCCCCCCCCCCCCTCATGAAAAGGGCAAGATTTGATGTTTATAGAATTATATTGTTTTAAATTTACCCACAATTCTTTGCTCGTGCACCCATTCTTTGCTCGTGCACCCATTCCGCGAGATTCGCTGCCTGAAGCTGTGAAAACTTGACACTGTCATAACCCTACCAGTAGGCTCAAAATGACCCGATAGGTTTCAGCTTTCAATTCTTCCGGAGATAGGACAGAAAACTGAACAGGGTTGATAGGGTTAAGTCGACATAATTATAGAAAATAACTCGACAAATAGGAGTATTAAATCAGGACTCACAGATGACATATGGGTGAAAGAGCACAATTTAGTGCATGATTCTCATGGCGTTCACATGAGCAACCACAATCATATCCATACTAGCTCCGTGGGGCTTCTGGGGATTGACCGGGGCTGTCGTTGTGCATACCGCAGGTCATGGTGAGAATAGGCCTCAGCTCCTCAGACAGCTTGTCGTAAGAGGCGACTAACTGAGGCACCCGTGGGGTTCCCGGGTGTGAAAAGGAATAGGATCCCACCTGTGTGGTTCCCGGGTGTGAAAAGGAATAGGACCCAACGTCGTGATATGACTAAAATATAGTTGAAAGCGACGTTAAATCATATTCACTCACTCACTCACTCACTCGCTCAAATCCATACTAAGACAAAATACATGAGTAACGGGTCGTTCACCCTGGAACGAAATGTATCTTGAACGTTGAGCTCTTTGAAAGCTGTATTTCACTGATAAATCGGTAAGTTAGAGAAACACTTCCTAA
Source organism: Hanleya hanleyi (assembly GCA_036873755.1). Classification (NCBI taxonomy): domain Eukaryota; kingdom Metazoa; phylum Mollusca; class Polyplacophora; order Lepidopleurida; family Hanleyidae; genus Hanleya; species Hanleya hanleyi. The sequence continues at coordinate 14,743 of JAVTVY010007328.1, read as the reverse complement.
TCAGACAGATTGAAGTCTAGAAATAGTCTTATTCCTCATTCTTCGATCTTTAAAAACACGTTTGGAACCTTTGAGCAGACATTGCCATTATTTGTCGACCATGTCGATATTATGTACATTGCGATGTTAAGGGTTGTCATGTCGACCATTAACGTTGTTTTGCGATATCGCATGCGATGTTAAGGGCTTCTACATAGCCATGCTGATCTGAAGTCTTTGTAAAAAGCCTTCGAAACGCGCACGACAGTATTCAGGTTGATCCTTCGAACATCTATCCTTGCTCCGTGTCACGTGAGTGTAACATTTTGTTAATATCGATGGAGATCTGATCAACACGACTAACAGTGTGCCGAATATTTTCACAGAAAACTAAATTCATAAACTACTGGTGAGTCATTGCTGGGCGATCGGTGAAGGGCCAACTCAGTAGCCTAAACGTATCTCTCAGCCCGTCACATCCTGTGAGAGTGAGGAAGCATTGTTGCAACTACTGCTGACACAATTATCGCAATGTGTGTCATTAGCAGTTGTGAGGTCGCCGGCGACTCAGGAGGCGACTCTGCCACTCAAAAAATACGGTAGCGAGTCTGTTGACGCTTATTGTCACAACTGGGAACCAGTAATTATTTGAGGCAAAAATATATCAAATGACTACATGTATGACTAAATCTTTTATTTTCTTGCAAGAGCAATCACTAATGACACAATTGTTGTAACTGCATAATTAGTGGTCGACTCTACATGCAGAGTCGCCTGCTAATGACACAATTACGACATTAGCTGCCTACCTGACAACTGCTAATTGTGTCATTAGTAGTTGCTACAAAGTATGGCATAAATGTAGACGATGCCATTGTTCCACTCCGTCTCATGTGAATCGTGATCTATGCCGAATAGTAGCTAAAGGAAGAGCCTATGTATGAAATACGCCTTCGTATGAATGGAAATTGTGACCTATTCCAAGGATGGTGGGATGGGAAACAAACCTGGGCAGGCATCTGCTGGCCGGGCGTTGGGGTTATGGGTTCGTTGTTGTCCTGTCCTGATTATATAGTTAGTTATCCACTCGTTGTGGGTCCGCTGTGAGCCGAGATGGGTTCATTATAGTTTGTTGTGGGTCCGTTGTGGTCCGTTGTAATTTGTGGTCCGTTGTGGTGATCAGTAGGAGTCTTGATATGTGACATACATAGGGTTATTCTCATTGCTATTATTTCCTGGACCATCGTCCCCTCGCAAGTTTACTTCACATAGCCAAAGCAGATCGTACTGACTGCGGTGGCTATGTGTGGTATCGTTATGGAGCACCGTTAGATTCATTAGCGTATTAGAACAACTCATATCTGTACCCGAAAGTGTCGATGTTTTCCTGATATGCATATCGTGTTTAAAATTTTTGAATATATACCGGTATTTCTAAATATATATAAAATAATGAAATGAACATGTAATATAATAGTCTTACCTATATATTTAAACCCTAGGACGGACAGTCATTATTTACCTGCTCGGTCTCGTTTTGAGATCTCCATGGAGACCAGAGAAGACTTCGAAAACATTCAGCACGGGCAAAAGAAAGACGAAGCAAAATGAATTGGTAATTGTATCGGTGCTGTGTTCAATATGTGTACAATGCGTGAAAGAGTATTGCCCGCGTTTCAGCTTGAATATTCTCCTGTGAAGCGGCATCGATGAATACATTTTGACTTCGGCTGACTTGCCCACTACAATACAATAAAATACATTAGATGTGTTTAGGGTACAAGTAGGTTCGTATTTTTTATAAGTCATTAAATTACATTTTGTATGGCCTACTCTGACCTATTCCATGCTGAATAGTACGACGTCCCGTTAGTGTCATAATAAAAACAAATCGAGATCCTGTAATCTGTTATAACGAATTACTAATCCGTTATAACGAATTACAAATCCGTTATAACGAATTAATAATCCGTTATAACGGATTACATAATTCGTAATAAAAGATTCGTCATATTAGAGATAGTAATTCGTTATAACGGATTAGTAATTCGTTATAACGAATTACAAATCCGTTATAACGAATTAATAATCCGTTATAACGGATTACATAATGTAATAAAAGATTCGTCATATTAGAGATAGTAATTCGTTATAACGGATGAGTAATTCGCTATAACGAATTATTGGACGTAATCCGTTATAACAGATTATACATGTAGATCTCACGGGTTCTTGCTGCTTTAATGCATTTTGCTGAGAAGCAGCAGGAACTTAATAATGTGATGTCTAGCACTGTAATATCACTTGTCTTTATTGCATCATGCAAGCGTCCTGCCTGTCTTGTGTGCTGTCTTCAAGTGTTTTACAGTGGGGATAGAGGGTGTCTGGTTCCATGCTGCTTCAAAGATTTCTTCTTTGAAGTAGCAGGAACGCAACTTGGCTGGGTGGTGCTTAGTTGGCTCGTCGCGATATGACTGAAATAATGTTGAAAGCGACGTTAAATCCTATTCACTCACTCACTCATTCACTCACTCATTTTGTATTTACTAGAGCACTAACGGGGCTTCGTAGAATAGAATCGGTCGACGTGTCGGATTCTTGTTTCCACTGCTGAAAAATCCATGCGATGGCAATGAAAAATCAAAGTACTTAAAGTACTGATGTCGGGTTTACTTGAATTGTATTCACTGTGGCGTTTAAGATATAGTAATGTAGAAATGCATAGATAATTGGAAGCATAAGCTGTGATAACTTACTTTGTATAGAGTGGCAAATAATATTATGTTTGCCGATGCAAAGTCTATACTGTTCCAAAGAAACTCCCATTTTGTTATATGCAGTAGTTTACTGTGTATGGTTCAAATTTTTTCTTTCAGTTCAATACCTGTTTCAACACCTGTTTCAAACTCCTGTTTTCAATACCTGTTTCAACTCCCGTTTTCAGCAAAATAGATCAACTCAAGATTGCTTCAGCTCCAAGACTGTTTCGCTTTTAACACCCCCAGATATATCAACTCCACCGTCATTTATTTCCTGCAAAAAAATCTTCTTCAAGACTGGACGGTCACTGTCGCCTGTCGGTGTGCTATCACTCCCCACACAGTCAGGTTGTTGACGCACAACTTTGATTATCAGATAATTACGAATTTGTCTACATTACAGAGAAGTAAGCTTTTGAAAAGAACTCATCTGTGATAAATAATAAACTTAACCACAATCACTGCTCAAAGACGAACTGCCTGATCTGAACAACGAAAGATCTGATCAACATCGGGTGTGGAGAATGGACCGTGGAGAATGACCCTTCCCGCCATAACAAATGATACCGGATAAAATAGAATGGAAAGGCAAATTTTAAAAGAAATTGGAAAGATCAACTTTACTGCGATAATGTTCACATTATCAAGTTAAATGTTGTAAGGGGCATCAAATGAGAACAGTCTCCGGGCATGAGATCAAAACTACACATGTGCAGAAGAAAAAAGAAAAACTGAAGAGTGATACTAATGTAGGGTTTACCCTTGGTAAACCCGACAAAAAAAGGTATATTATTTCTATGATCGTATGCAGGTCAACTGATCTACCAATACAGCCGGGGTGATATAAAGTCAAATTCACCTGTGAAATACAGGTCAGAATCACCAGTGATTTTCATAAAAAATCACCAGAAATTTTCATCAAAAGTGGGTCAGCTCACAACTTGCTGTTCACAGTCCCATAATGCACCTTTATGCAAACAATCAAGGTTCTAATGTCAACGCTTCTCCTCATTTTGCCGACGAAAGCATTCGGATGGACTCACTCACGCACTGACTACCGAACAATTTGCAGATGGTAGCCTACTTCGTAGGAAAATGATTTGGGCATTGGTCAATAAGTGGAGACCGGTCTGACAGTTGGAAAACAGAGGAAAAATTCGTAATGATAATTAAAATGTCACAAACCTCGACTATCTATTTCCAAAGTTCTGTTGATATTTCTTCAATCTCTTTTTTGATTATCATTCTGTGAGGGATCGTTTAAAGATGACCGTGCCCATAAGAATTCGCGTTTCTCAAATATTTGCTGGACAACAATATGGTTCGATGCCATGCATTCGATTTCACAGTCGGGGTTTAACTATGATATGGATTTAATGTTGGCACGAACTCAGCAAAGTTATTTCTCGTGGTTGGGATATGGGTATTTAACCCGCACTGAGATAGGAGGAATACTTAGTTCCTGCTAACCCACAAGGTGATGAACTGGCCCCTATATTTCATCACATTTGGAGGATGACGATCAGGCATCAACACGATGAAAATGTGATGGACCATCTCCATTTTTTGGCTGTATGTTATGTTATCTTATGTTATGTTATTCCTACGAAGTAGGCTACAGATTGCAAATTGTCCGGTAATGAGTGAGTGAGCGAGTCAGTTCATCCGAATCCTTTCGTCGGCAAAATAGGGAGAACCGTTGACATTAGAACCTTGATTTTTGGCATGAAGGTGCATTAGGGGACTGTTACCAACAAGTTCTGAGCTGACCTACTTTTGATGAAAATTTCTTGTGATGAAAATCACTGGTGATTCTGACTTGGGCAGTGCCCATCTCAATATAGACAGGATTTCAACGGGGGGGGGGGGGGGGATTTCCAAGAGTTCAGTTCGCGTAGGAGTCCTAATGCCTACCCTACTTCGTAGGTCCTGTGACGTTAGTCACACTGCTCATGTGTTATGTTATGTTAGACAAATTCTGAAAATTGAACGAGTGGAGCCTTTGGCAACCAGACAAAAGGACAATGACCCGAGGCCAGAAGATTTCTCAGCTGAATAGAATTAAGGGAAAAGGTGACCCGAGAGATTTTGACATTTTTTGCCAAGTCGAAATTTCTGAAAAGGCGCCAAATTATCCGAATGTTCGATTATTATAACTTGGTCTTCATTTCCGTCAAATAAACAACTACTGAGGACACTGCATGTCGAAAATCTATCCAGAATCTCCCAAATTTCCAAATGATTCTGTCTTGGAAGATAGACTATACCAGCAATCCAGCTTATTCGGTACCTATATCGCTAAAATCAGCTAACGGATAATAACAGCGGTACATATAGGTTGCTAACTGCGGTGCAAATTCGATTTGAATTGGTCAAACTTAAAAAAAAAAAAATTGAATCCGCCTGACCCGTATTCAAGGTTGACTCATTTCTGGCATGTTGCCACGTACGGGCCATAGTAATAACATCACAAGTACCAATAACATGAATATCTGATTTAAATTATTATCAAATTGTAAAAAATCTGGGTGGTGGGGGGGGGGGGGCACAAACATATAATGGAAAATCGCAAGCTCTCGCGAGACTTCTCGGGATTATTTCTCGCTCTTATTCCGAACGAAATAGTTCGTTAATAGATTGAAAGGAAAAGCGTTCTTCACCAAGAAAACTGCCACATTGTACCCGGACAGGACCACATATAATCTGGATTCTTTGACATGTTAAATAATGACTGACTAGCATCATAAGCAAATGAACTGAAGTATGTTACATTCGATTAGATTATCCAGGTATGGCACTGACACCCGTGAAACCGCCTACACCACTATAGGCTCTTGCACAGTCTCTCACACGAAAGACGAGATGAGGAGTCGGCACGCGGGGGAACATACGGAAGAGACTAACTATGTAGATTTCATAGGCCGAGTATTTGAATTCCAGCAGGCATCAGCCTACAATTAATCACTTCCGGGTCAGTAGCCACGGCCTACATTGTTTAGAAATTTGAGAGCAGATCTTTATGGATTTTATGAGCTGCGATTTTTCAGCATTTCTGATACATCTGATATTTCAACTTGCAGATGAGGCTTCAAACTGTACTTCCTGGTGTTGATTTGGGCCATTTTGGGAAAAGCATGGTGGATGGAGATATGATCAGTGAAGGGTGAGAAGGCTCCCTGTTTACAAATTGAATGACATTCTGTAGCACCAATCAGCTGTCAGTGGCGGCAATTTGAAATTTCCATGGTCAACATCTGTCAAGACTTCCACTGGTAATGTCCCACAAGGTAAATATTGACATGCCAGGTGGATTGATGCATTGTGAATTTTCTGGATTTTTGCCGATTTTTAACGCTAATACATAACAAGTAACGGAATTAATAGTAGACTGGTGCCTGTCACCTCACATTTTCACATTTGACCAGAGAACTTTAAATCGTCACTGCGGCTACAGTTTTGACTTGATCACCCCAATTTTTCCCAGGCTGACTCATGAATAACGTACAAATATGAGGGTTGTTTCAAATTTATGTTATTAAATTATTAATAAAATAAAATAAAATTTTTAATTAATTTTAATCAATTTTTTAATTATTAAAGTTATTTGTTTTCTTGCTAACTGTGGTTGAAATAAACATCATACTAATAATGCTGGGTAATATCTCTTGTATTGTTATGCCATTTCTGCGACAAAATTGAGACCTTTTGGAGCAAATATAGGCAAAAAATGAGTGATTTGTCAGTTCTAGGGCCAAATATTCAATGCCAAATATGACGAGGTTCACTTAACACAGCTGGTAATTATGAGCATATTAACTTTCAAGATACAATAAAATGTAAATGGAAGAAAGGAAATTCACATAGATACAATTACATGCTTTTTTTCAAAATCTAGACCTCAGTTCAGATGTTCAATGCTTCAATCATTTATGCATAAATTCACTTTATATCAGTCTAAAACCACATGAAATTAATAATAATCATATCACCTGTAAAAACTCAGATGTTTGTTCCACACACAAGGAATTTCCAAAATTCCTTTTGCATTTGTAACTTTAATGAGACAAATAAAATCTGATTAACTGAGTGAACAATTAATCTGACTGTTGATAGTTTCACATTTTTGTGTGCCTATTGTCAGTCACATTTGCATCATAGCAAATACTTTATCTTCATTCCATTTCCACTATCTCCAGGATTATAATTTTGTAATTTTCTTTCATATTCATATCAGAGATCTTGTGGGTAGCAAGGAACATGGATTACAGGCACCGAATATTAGCAAGCCCCCTCCCCCCACCCACCTCACACACACACATCAAATAGGTTCTCTGAGAATTTTGCACAGTGTGACTCAGAGGTATGGCCTCCAACTCTGTTGGAAGATAGGCCTTGCTCTCTGTTAAGTTGCCACTTTAATGTTTCACCAAACAGGTAACAGTTTAAATGAGGCAACTTTCAGCTGTCCTCAACTTTCATGGTTGTTAATGTAGCAGATATCAGCAAATGACCATCAGATATGGTGTCATTAAATTTTATTCCTTTTTTTCTTCTATGTTGTGTTTTGACAAGTGTTGCCTGTTTGCAGACATTGCATTCATGGACTTGAAATCTGACACAGAATATATTCCTCAATGTTATTTAGGAGTTTTCTCAGTAATAATAACTGTTTACAAGTAATATGTGCCTTTCTAATTACTGCCAGCAAGATCTTGATGAGATGTAGATCCATCCAATTGAACTGACATATATTCTCTATATGGGAGTTGTGTATACCATAAACGCCTCTGTGTTATATTTTGGTATGTGTTGTGTACACATTTGTGTATATTGCTGTCACTTATTACAGGATTAAACATGTCTTTGATCTTTGTATCAACATCAAATTTTAATCCCATTTGATAGATTACTGGGATGACCCACTGATGACATGGAGAAGTTAACCACTGCCATGAAGGAATTTTTTACCAAATGTAGCCTAAATGAGCAGCTTGAAAACAAATTATGTTTTGACACATTTTGAATTTAAGTTTTCTTTATTTTTAAACTTTAATTTGAATAATTTCATAAAAAATGAATTAAAATAATAATAAAATAATTAAAAATAGTGTTTAACATATCTAGTTAATGCTTTATACTTCTTTTTATAGGCAGAAGGATTGTCGACTTGGTGCTTTTTACCAGATGGAAAAATATGTACAGGTTGGTGAGATATTGTACTTTTTACTTGTACCTCAGTCTTAAGGCATATGGGGCTAATCGAGGGGAAATATAAAGGGGGTACCCTTGGTATATAGGCTGTAAAATCTATATCTGTGCATAGTTTTATCTGTGCCTTCTCAATATAGTTTGGGGATGGGTATGGTTTGTTCAGATGAGAGCATTCCTTATTTTAACAATGGTTCCATTCCTGACAGGCATCAGCCTACAATTAATCACTTCCGGGTCAGTAGCCACGACCTACATTGTTTAGAAATTTGAGAGCAGATCTTTATGGATTTTATGAGCTGCGATTTTTCAGCATTTCTGATACATCTGATATTTCAACTTGCAGATGAGGCTTCAAACTCCCTGGTGTTGATTTGGGCCATTTTGGGAAAAGCATGGTGGATGGAGACATGATCAGTGAAGGGTGAGAAGGCTCCCTGTTTACAAATTGAATGACATTCTGTAGCACCAATCAGCTGTCAGTGGCGGCAATTTAAAATTTCCATGGTCAACATCTGTCAAGACTTCCACTGGTAATGTCCCACAAGGTAAATATTGACATGCCAGGTGGATTTATGCATTGTGAATTTTCTGAATTTTTGCCGATTTTTAACGCTAATACATAACAAGTAACGGAATTAATAGTAGACTGGTGCCAGCACCAGCTCATCTACCATGATGCATCGATGTTTGTTTTGGATCTGCGCAAACGCGTCACATTTAATTTTACTGTGCGTTTACGTTACATCATTGGTTATAATCAGGGAGACGGGAACCAATGCATTCTAGCTAGTCTAATCGATCTAAGGTTGCAGACTTCTAGATCATTGGCCCCTGAAAACATGTGTATTGCTATGGGGAGCTGATATGATCAGATGACAATCTCATCTCGGTACATGTCAATAACGGGACGGGGAATGTGCACTTTGTGACGGCAGTTTAAATATGTGCAAATATTTTATACAAAATCTTGGTAAAATTTTCCAATAGATTATATACTAATATTTTGTACAAAAATCACGTAACTTGAATTTTCCCTCTGAATATAAGTAGGAATATTTTTACCACGCAGGACTGCAACAATCTTATCCCTGCAATTTACCTATTATTCGCTTTATTACGAATGACTGAAAACTAAATCTTTCTCTCTAAAATTTGAGTGAAATTTCACCCAAGTAAGAGTGAATTCCACTTAAGTTGAGTGAGTTAAACTTGAGTGAAGTTCTTAAGTTGAGTGAGTTCAACTTGAGTTGAATCAACTTCACTCAACTTGAGTGAGTTATCAACTCATAGTTGAGTGAATTTCGCTAAACTTGAGCAGGATGAATTTCCACTCTTACTTGAGTGAACTTTTGACTCGTGTATATTTAGAGAGTTTTCTACTATTACATATTGATCGATCATTTATTATAACTTATATATTGATTTTTAATATTGTAAAGTATTGTAAAGTATGGTTCTCTGAAATTCGGTAGTTAATGTCAGTATAAATTGCGCACAAGCAAGTGTGAGAGGACAATAAACAATATATTTTACAAAAGTTGGGAAATGGTTCTGTTGTCAATCCCACCACACGCACATGTTTAATCCAACTAAATCAATAAAGATGGAAGCTAACTGCCACAATAATTACCCTTGATGAGCTCATTTTCACTCGTCCCTTAAAGGGAGAAGTCCTTATTCCGTATATCGTCCATCCTTTCCATTAAAGAAAAACTCCAAGAGCCTATTTTACTCTATGGACTACGTCATTAAGGTAGCGGGAGACCTAGCCAGAGGTGATCCAGCTTTAAAATACTGATTTTTCGTTTTTTAAATATTATTCAACTATAGATTTCACTTTATCATTTAGAGAAAACGCGAACTTGGAGAAATTATTTATTTCTGGTGAAAATGAGTGTTTAAAGTTGGCCAGTTATGAAATCTGCAGGTAGTACTCAATGAAACAGAGAATTAACACCTATCCGCGATCGCCTCAGCAGGTGTCTGAACAATGTATATTGTAGGCAGTCCTTGATCGGTGGTTAATTGCCTCTAATCCCGATCTTCCCACAAACAAATTAACAGGTTACACAGTACCCGCTATGTCATTTTCTGTACTTATTGTACTGTTATAATTTGTTTTGCTAATTTATCAAATTACAGACGCGACTTGTGTACGGTGAGGGTTTATTTGTGTTATGTAGCTAAACAAAACAAACCACTCATTGGTTTACAAGAGCGGGGCCTTCCACTCCGGAACATCGGTACAGAAGCCGCGTTCTTGTAGACGCTGTGGTCAGCCGATGAAGGGACATTCACGTGTCGGGTGTTCTTCATGAACTGTTGCAGGCACAAACTTGCAGACACACACTAAACATCCAGCGAAGAGCTTTTACTCGGTGAACAAACTGAAATATTTCCGTACCAATATTTATATCCAGTGCTAATATATATGTTTGAAAATATCCGTAGGGCCTACATTATTTCTGATCGCAAGAATATACTACAATGACTTGATATACCGTATAGAAGTGACATTCTCGGTATACGGAGCAGATGTTATACATTAGTACTCTATTTTCATCAAATTGTGAACTCGAGGAGACGAATCTATTGAAGAATAACAAATATTTCCTTATCAATATTTTTATTCAGTACAAAATATAGATGTGTTATGTATCAATAAAATCTATATGTGTTGTTCGCACTAATGTTTTCACCGATATTCACTGTAATACCGCTCCACAAAACGCTGTTAGACCAATGCCTAAAGCGTCATCACGGATTTCCCCAACAACGTTGCCAGGAAGAATTGCCCTTATGAACGCCAGAACTTCTCGGGGGAAACTGAAGCCACAACACTCTTTTGGAATGGTAATGTCGTGATCCTGAAGCAAAACAAAAATATATATATATAAATATACTTAGTATTCGAAAATATATTTGCCGTATATCTTTTGACCACCTGGCGATATAAAATAAATGGAGGATTGAAGGGACAAAGCATACGAACATAAATTCCACAATGAAATAGAATTACCTTCATTCTGTTCGCCCATGAGACATAATGAAAAAAATCGAATTTTCTTGTCAGGATTTCCACGTCTGATCTTGTTTGCTGTAATCGACATTTCTAGTATTGATTGATTGAAATTGTAGTTTAAGGGCCGCTTCCCATTCGGATTTCGCGGCCCATCAACTCAATGTTTTATTTGAATTTCGCGGTACATTACTTTGTTTATTGAATATCTTTTCCAGCGCTAAATAAATAAATAAATAAATAATAAATAACAATGAGAGAATAGTAGGAGATATAAATAGAAGTAAATAAGAATCGCTATATGTACAAGTTCGTAAGTCTCTTTTTGGTTTTTGGTTAAGTTATACTGGTAAATATGAGTTCACTGTAATCGCGTGTATGATTCCTTTGTCTTGGTACCCCTTTGTACGCACAAAGCCGTCCAGAAAAAACTGGGAGAACCATGGGCGTCTTCAGGATTTTTCAGATCGACTTCACTAACGACGCCCTTGGGAACAGGGTGGGTTCTTCCAGAAATCTGTGCCTGTAACAATTGCTTGGAGTGTGTATTGGGGCACAGGACGGCAGGTCTACGTCCTATATTGCGTGAAAGTCAAAGGATCATATTCTGTGTTAAGGCGTCAGTTCGGTGTCATCTATGGGGTAGCGTGTCGGTGTGGTTTAGGATGTGATGTTCTGGTTCTGGAGGTTTCTTGTTGTGCGGCGATGTTGGTATTCTTGTGATCGTCATCCGTCTTCTGTTTTTAGTCTTGTCCAGCCCGTCTTTGGTCTTCGGTGTGCCGTGAGGTGCTGTTTAATAATTTTTGTCGTCATTAGTGATCTGTTTGATGTCTGGTCTTGTTCGTCTGTGGTCTTCAGTGTGCTGTGCTGTGCTGTGTTGAGGCGCTAGTTCGGTGATATCTATGGGGTAGCGTGTCTGGCGTGGTATAGGGTCGAGTATTCTGGTTCTGGACGTTCTTATGGACCGACGATGATGACCTTCATCGTGTTCAACTCCATTTCTGAAAGTATAAGATGAAACAGTGTGTAGTATTCATTCTTGTGAGTGACATTATCTGTGTGCGTGGTTGTTTCTTGGACGTGTGCTAATGATTTATGTCCTTGGTTGTTGAATTGGTAGCGGCCTTTAGGTTTTAGAGACGAATGTGGTTACCGGCCCACACGGAACATGGTATCTCCGGTGCCCACATTGCCTATTTTATTGCGAAAGATCGATTTTTGGCCAATATTGTCGCAGGGATGTTGATTGGTCTTGGCCTCCGATTTTTGAGACTAATGTGGCAACCGGCCCACATGGAACATGGTATCTCCGGTGCCCACATTGCCTATTTTATTGCGAAAGAGAGATTTTTGGCCAATATTGTCGCACGGATGTTGATTGGTCTTGGCCTCCGATTTTTGAGACTAATGTGGCAACCGGCCCACACGGAACATGGTATCTCCGGTGCCCACATTGCCTAAATTTTATTCCAAAAGAGAAATTTTGGCCAATGCTGACATTGTTAGTTAGTGGTGCGCATGCACGGGGGTAGTGTTATATACTGGAATAATAGCCAGCAGTTTTGATAAAATCTATTAAGGACTTGAATACCTGTTTTCTAATGGGGGGCTTAGGGTTTAATATCGCTGGTAATGTTAAGGGAGTGTTGAATTTTTTTAATTCGTTTCTAAGTGTCTCGCGTTGTGGGTAGTGTTTAGGGCATTCAAGTAGGACATGTTCTATTGTTTCTTCTACATTGTTGCATGCGGTACAGAGTGGTGAGGTGTTTTTCAGAAGCATGGACAGATGTGATTTAAGTCCGGTTTTGCCTAGTCTTAATCTTGTGATGATGCGGTCATCACGCTTATTGTCTAACTGGAATCCTTGGACTTGTCTTTTCTCTCCATCAAGAATCTTATGTAACCATCGTCCATGTTCTTCTTCGTTCCATTCCTTTTGCCACTTGCTATCTATTTTGCGTCTAATGATAGTGTTGAGTTCCTTATATCCTAATCCTATTGGCACATCGTGTGTGGTTTTTGCAAGACTGTCTTTGGCAGTTTGGTCGGCTGCTTCGTTACCTCTGATGTTGACATGCGCGGGGACCCAAGCTAAAATGGCGTCTATATCCTCGTTGTGTATTAATGTACAGATATATTCTATTTTGTGTATGAGATCAGGTCTACTGTCAGATATAGAATTTTCAATGGATGTGAGTCCACTAAGGGAATCGCTGAGTATCACAGCACGGATTGGTTTGTGCTCGATGATCCATTCGAGAGCCTTAATTATAGCAATCAGTTCACTAGTGTATACAGACATATTGTCTGGAAGTTTGAAACCATTTTGTATGTTGAGCTCAGGTATAACAAAAGCTGATCCTGTGTTATTACTTGAGTTTTTCGATCCGTCTGTATAGATTTTTAAGTAATTTTTCCAGTTTTGGTTGATATATTCAAGGGTGGTGGCTCTAATGAAGTCTGGGTTGTCCTTCTTTGTGAGGTAGTCGTGTATACTTGTGTCCACGTGGGGAGACTCTAATTCCCAGGGTGGCCTAGTGATTTTGTCTGTGTCGCAGATGTGTGCGATTGGTATTTCGTGTTCTTGGAATAGGTTATTTACGGTATAGCCGAGGGGGGCGGAGTCTTTTTCCCAGTTTTTCTTTAAATATTCATATTCACTTTTATCTTCAAACATTTTGTGGCATGGGTGATTATCGCCCTTAGCTCTAGTTTTTCCTGCATATTTCAGGGACAGTTCCTCTCGTCTTAAACGAAGAGGTTTCTCATTGGTTTCTATTTGAAGACTACATAAGGCGGTTCCCTTGAAGGCTCCAGTAGCTATTTTTAGAGCAGAATATTGGATGCTGTCTATTCTTTTTAGTTGTGTCTTACATGCTGATTGGTAGGCGATGGACCCGTAATCTATTTTTGACCTGATTAAGGTTTGGTATAATTTTATCAGACTATATTTACTCGCTTCCCAGTTTGTCCCAGACACACACCTCATGAGGTTCAGGTCTTTGTTGCACCGGAGGACCAGTTGGTCGATGTGGTCTTTCCATGTGAGTTTTCTGTCAAAGATCATACCTAGGTATTTAACACTATTTCTGAATTCAATTTTCTGACCTCCTAGTGTTAGTTTAACGTCAATGTGTTTATTGTTTGAAAAAATAATGCCCGTTGTTTTTAGGGTGGAAAATTTGAAGCCCCATTTATCCGCCCAGCCGCTAATTGTATCTAGTGTATTTTGCATTATACCTGTCAATTTTTTTATGGAACGTGCGGTTTTCCAGAGGGCAGAATCGTCAGCAAATAGAGACTGTTCTACTTCTGGATGTTTCGTGTCAATTTCATTGGCTAGGCCATTGATGAGGATGTTAAAAAGGGTGGGGCTTATGACGCTTCCCTGAGGGGTACCGTTGTCTAATTCATGGTCGGTGGATAGGGTGTTTCCTATGCGAACTTTAACATTTCTATTGTTTAGGAAGTTTTTTATCCAGTGTTGCATTCTTCCCTTAATTCCAAGTTTGCTTAATTGAATAATTATGCCGTCCTGCCATACAAGGTCAAATGCTTTTTCTATGTCTAGGAAGATACCTAGTGTGTACTGATGTTTGGCATTCCCCTTTTTTATTGAGTTTTGTAATCTGGCTATATGGTCTAACGTACTTCTGTTCTTACGAAAGCCTCTTTGAGTTTTGTTTAATAAGTTGTTGTTTTCCATATGAAATTCCAGTCTATTCTTTACCATGGTTTCCATTATTTTGCATAGATTTGAAGTGAGAGAAATTGG
>JAVTVY010007327.1:0-46918 GCA_036873755.1 Hanleya hanleyi | reverse complement strand
CATTGGTACTATATGCTGAGGCTGTATGTATAAAGACGAGCACGGCCTTGAATTGAATTACCGTGGACTATATAAAAACTAGCTATTCTAATATGAAAGTAATATTACCGTAAACTATATAAAATATAGATGTTCTACTATGGGACTCATATAAATTACCGTAACATATGTAAGAATATGTGGTGTTGATGAAGTAATATTGCGAGTAATACACTAGAGTACTAATATAAAAAATATAAACGTCCAATTATTGCCGAGTGAATCTAGATTGCCAAAGTTGTGGATCCCCGTGAAATAATACCGTGAAGTGTTTATCTGGAATGGATTGGAATGAGTTTGAGAACCGGGATACCTTAAACCACCAAAGTATTGCCTAGTTTATGAACAATGTATATCTATCTTTCTTCTATATATTTAAATCTGTAAAACGTGTATGCGTTTCATTTTATGTTTCATTCCTAACTCGGAAACCACTGGGCGTACAGTTACAATTCTTATCTCATCGGACAGCTCTCGCAAATGGAGTACAAAGCTTATTTTTGACGGACAAGGGCGCTGAAAACCACGAAAGAGCTGCTAATTTCCACAAGTGAAGCTATAAATTACTGAACATTTATAAAATATTAAGTCGGTGAACAGTCGACGACTGAATAGAACTACTACTAATCTGTGACTATTTACGTTGACATGTGTTTATTGCGAAAGAGTTAAATACAGCTACTCCATCTTGTGAAATACGAGATGCATTTTGAAGAATTAAGCTCTATATTTTATATAAATAGATAAATATATTTGATAATCACTATAGATTGTAAATAATCAATTTTACAATTGAGATATTGTTTTTATTGTATGATAAGATGCATGTTAGGCTATGGTCAGATTCTAGGGGGGCGGGAGGGGGGGGGGGGGCATCCTGGCCAGTACATAGGGTAGGATTTTTATGTGGAGATCAGTGAATGGTATACGGTCAGAGAGTGTTTTGGAAACAGGATGCCTGGCTGAAAGCTGACCGTCTCTGGCCACTGAAAGTTTTCTGGGGTTAAATCATAGATCCGTTTCGAAATGGTACAGATATCTCACAAATGTTTTTTGTCATTCTCAGCTGACTTTAATTGTACTATAGTGTGAATAAATTAAACCCACGTGGGGCATTTTCAATATATTTATATCAATAACTGTTAACGCATGAATGATGGTATCACTGCTAGTACGCTATGATTGGATAAGTGTTTTAGGTCAAATAGTTTTGTTATTTGACTGTATTTTTCTAGAATTTGGGACAGGATCTCTTGGATCACATGTGTGATTCATTGTATACTAGGAACTACTCTGCGATTGGCATTGGATTGTCAGTTGGCTGTATGTCATTGTCAGTCAACGAATACACAATGAATTGGAACTGCAGAGCAGTAGCTACCGGGGACCAGGTTAGCATGGGACATAACGTCTCTCCCATGGGTTCTAACTATCACGCTCTACATCTGGTGCGCATGCACTCTCTACTCCACACATGCGCAGTCGACACATTATACTCTAGGACAAATGGCCTGTTCAAGGGCTCTCGATTAGTGAATACCCTATGCCTCTCGCCCCACTGGTTCTCCGAATCCGATTGCTTACATGGAGCGCACGCGCGTTCGAACCCGCGCATGCGCAGTCGGTTGATTCCACACTTGGGCGAATGCCTGGTCCAAGCAATTTCGGTTAGTGAAACCGCCGTGTCTTTCACCCCACTGGTTCTCCCTATCCCGCGCCACACATGTAAGACCCAAGGTCCCGTGTCTTCATATTCCGACAATTTTGATTGGTCGATGGCAGCCATCTTGTCCCATACAGAAGCTCTCTAAATATAATTTGAGAGATCTCGACCCATTGGTCCCCTGTACCAAGTTTCGCATCAATCGGTTTAGCGGTTTCAGAGGAGATAATCTTAGAAGGTTTGGCGTTTCAGTGCAACAGAACATGGCCTTCCCGATATATCGCAGTAACCTAGAAATCTGTATCAATCAGGGTTCAAATGAATAAGCCATTGCAAAATTGGTAAAGTTTTTCACAAAATTCGAAATGGCGGTCAAACCACGTGACCTAGGAGCAAACTTTTTGCATATTCGTGATCGCCATGTCATATAAAATATATTTCATAACTTTGCCCGTCAAAATCCGTTACTTGAAAATCCGACCATTTTGATTGGTCGATGGCGGACATCTTTTTTAACGGATGAACTTTATAAATCTGCGAATGAGAAAACTCCACCCATTGATCATGTGTACCAAGTTTCACAACTATCGGACCAGCGGTTTCAGAGGAGAAGATCCTTGAAGGTTTTAAGCTAAATCCAAGATGGCCGCTAAACCGTTCAACCAATCACCGGCATTCGCTTTCAATGCAACAGACAATGGCCTTCCCCATATAGTGCAGCAGACTAGGAATCTGTACCTATCGCGGTTCAAGAGAATAAGCTCTTGCAAAATTTTCACAAAATTCAAGATTGAGGTCAAACCATGTGACCTAAGAGCAAAATTTTTGCATATTCGTGGTTGCCGTATCATATAACATATATTTAGTCGCTTTCCCCGTTCAAATCCGTTACTTGAAAATCCGACCATTTTGATTGGTCGGTGGCGGCCATCTTGTTTCACGGAGCAACAAATCCTACAGAATAATTGAAGACTCTGACCCATAGATTACGTACTCCAAGTTTCAAATTAATCGGTTCCGTGGTTTCTCCGGAGAAGAGCTTTGAAGGTTTTGACCTTTTTCCAAGATGGCCGCCATACTATCTGACCAATCAGAGCCCACTTGAAATATGCACTTCTCCAATAGGTCTACTATCAACTGTCCAAGTTTCAAGTCTGTGGGCCAAGCCGTTCTGGAGATGTGGCTGGAACAAAAAACGGTGGATAAAAGAATTGGAACTGCAGAGCAGTAGCTACCGGGGACCAGGTTAGCATGGAACATAACGTCTCTGCCATGGGATGGGTTCTAACTATCACGCTCTACATATGCTGCGCATGCACTCTCTACTCCACAAATGTCCAGTCGACACATTATACTCTAGGACAAATGCCCGGTTAAAGGGCTCTCGTTTAGTGAAAACCCTATGCCTCTCGCCCCACTGGTTCTCCGTATCCGATGGCTTACATGGAGCGCACACGCGTTCGATCCCGCGCATGCGCAGTCGGTTGATTCCACACTTGGGCGAATGCCTGGTCCAAGCTGTTTCGGTTAATGAAACCGCCGTGTCTCTCACCCCATTGGTTCTCCCTATCCCGCGCCACACATGTACGACCCAAGGTCCCCTTTCTATACTAGTTTTGCGCATGTACGACCCGAGCTGCCCTTTCTATACTACTCTGCGCACACGAGCATTCGGCACAATTTCTACTCTGGGGCGAAAACCTGACCCAAGTGATCTCATTAGTGAAACCCCATGTCTCTCGCCCTCGCTAGTTCTCTCTTGCCACCGCCATGTAAATTGTGACACACAAACATAGGAACATTTCAGTTGTGACAGACATACGGGCATTTCAAATGGGAAATTTCAGATAACTAAAGCAGAAGATATCCGATGACGAATTTAACAATCCAATGCCATCCTGAAAAATATTAACACCAAACAACCATTTAGTACCATGGCTGTATCTTCTGATAGATTTGTGATGTGATCTGAGCTCTTTGAAGACATATTTAGAATGATTGGTGATTTATTTTCATAATTCACGGTAGCATTCCAGTAGAAGAAAGGAGTGACCTTCCGATGATGAATCCATCAGTCCACTGCCATCCTGAGAAGTATCCGCAATAAACAAGCAATTACTAGATTTGCGTCATTTACCAGTTAATTCGTTGCATGATAGGAGCTGTTTTGAATGAATTTTGGTCTCAGGTAGTGGATAAGCAGAGCTGAAACTGATTAAATTTAGCCGGTATATTGGTACCCACGTGTCTGTAGACATCAGCTATCGATGCACATGCGTAACTTCGCTGTATATCCGCACACTCCTTAGGACTAAGCCTGAACAGCTATGCGGTGAAATATCCGTCCTTCCAGCTGTCTTTTGTTTTCGACACAGGGTCATTTGAAATGCGCCTTCATTGCCTGGACAACTTTAGTTGGTTTATGTAAATTAGGTAAGTTTCATTGGCCACTGGTACTCCTATCTGATAACGGCGGAATTCTGTACGTCTTGTCCTTTTCATTGCCAATTACACATTTGTGTATCACATTATCAGCTATCATATCGCTACACTGTATAAACGATTGGGAGAAGTCTGTGTCGT
The DNA here is from genome assembly GCA_036873755.1 of Hanleya hanleyi. Lineage (NCBI taxonomy): Eukaryota > Metazoa > Mollusca > Polyplacophora > Lepidopleurida > Hanleyidae > Hanleya > Hanleya hanleyi. Next base: position 42,633 of record JAVTVY010007327.1, on the reverse strand, counting down.
CTTATACGCCAGCACATCATTACTGTGTATAAAGGAATGGGATAACTTGGCGTCGTTGTACATGAATTGCAATCATTTTTTATTGCCAAAATTGCATTGTTATGGCGTTTTATGACATTTGGCAACAGCGGCACATCATTTTTCATTCCCACGATGTCTGAGAACATATTGTAATATGCAGATCACTAGTAGGTCTACTATCAATCGACAGGTTCAAGCTTGTGGACCAAGCCGTTCTGGAGATGTGACTGGAATGAAAATCTGAGGTTTGTAATTTGACCTATATTTGAACGGCTATGGCGGCCATATTTGGTATCGCGGCAAGAAACCGTTCAGAAGAATTGAAGACCCCGACCCCTAGATTGTGCATGCCAGGTTTCAAGTCGATCGCTTCAGTGGTTCGGGAGGAGAAGATCTTTGAAGTTTTTGAACATTTTCCAAGATGACCACCATACGGGGTATATTTGAACGACAATGGCGGCCATATTTGATATCGTGGCAAGAAACCGTTCAGAAGAATTGAAGACCCCGACCCCTAGATCGTGCATGCCAAGTTTCAAGTCAATCGGTTCAGTGGTTCGAGAGGAGAAGAGCTTTGAAGGTTTTGAACATTTTCCAAGATGGCCGCCATACGGGTTCACCAATCAGAGCCCGCTTGTAATATGCACATCACTACTTGGTCTACTATCAACTCACAAAGTTTCAAGCTTGTGGACCAAGCCGTTCTGGAGATATGGCTGGAACAAAAACGGTGGATAAAAGAAGTATAATAATAAATATAGCCGCAAGCGGCAATGTAGGGGGCCAAGATACAGTCCAGACAAGCTAGATTTAGGGATGAAGAGGCATTGATCACTTCATCTGCAACCTCTCTAGATTTATATTAAAAGACCTCGGCCCATCGATCATGTGTAGCAAGTTTCGCGTCGATCAGTTCAGCGGTTCCAGAGAAGAAGATCTTAGAATGTTTTAGGAAAAATCCAAGATGGCCGCCGAACATTTCGACCAATCGGCTTCTTCTTTGGATATGCATTAGATCTAATAGGCTCAACCACCACGAATCCACCATATTCAGCATTGACGAGTCCCATAACATACATTTAGTCAATTCCGCTATCGAAATCCGTTACTTGAAAATCCCATAATTTACCAATTTGGGTGAATTTCGATGGAGAATAGAGGGAAAACTATTGGAGCTAGGTTGAAACGGTTAACATACGTCCGAAAGAGCAAGAAACAATATAATGCAACAAACTGCAAGGCTGTACGTTTCATAGTTCCAGAGTTATAGCCGGTACAATATGTGTTCCGTTTTTGACAAAATTCAAGATGGCGGCCAATCCACGTGACATAGGAGCAAATTTTTTGCATATTCGTGATCGCCATATTGCAATGCATATATGTAGTCACTTTTCCGATCCAAATCCGTTAAATGAAAATCCGACAATTTTGATTGGTCAATGGCGGCCATTTTGTTTTACACCGCAACCTTTTTTGACCAATTCGGCTTCTACAGTCTCTAGACCTTCATCCATAGATCATGTGTACCAAGTTTCACGACAATCGGTTCAGCGGTTCAGGAGAAGAAGCGTTTCAAAGGTTTGGGGTTAAATCCAAGATGGCCGCCGAAGCTTTTGTCCAATCAGCATCATTGGGGGATATGCATCAGTTCCCATCTGGCCCAATCACTATGTGAAGTTTCAACTACATCAGAGTATCGGTGTTGACTGTACGGATGGTACAAAATCGGCGGAAAAAGAAGAAGAATAATACCAAAAACAAAAGGTGACCAGCCATACTGGCTTGGCCCCCTAATAATAATAGTGAATCCGAACAATTTCAATAGGGGACCTAGGTCCTCCGGACCTGGTCCTCTAATAATAATAGTGAATCCGAACGATTTCAAGAGGGGACCTCGGTCCTCCGGACCTGGTCCCCTAATAAACATATCGGTTCAAACAGCGTCTCGGGTTTCATATGGGGAATTTTCAGAGGCAACTTGAAGTCGGATGTGGACTCTTCAGATGATACTACATCACAAGCATTCAGAAGGTTGACCCCAAACTGTTGAACCCTTATTGGATAAAAGCATATGTTGGGTACTTAACAGCTTGGAAAAACTCGCAGAACAATTTGATCGGCAAGGACACCCCAAAATAAAGCGTATCACCTGCACAATCGCTCATTATCCTGTGAACTACCTCGCTTTATAATAGGGTATGAACTAAATTATGACCTATCTGAACAGAGTTATCCTGGTCTGCTTGATCTCCAGGAAGAAAAAGTAGACGAATGAAGACCGAATTATAATTTATTTTGATCATTCCAGATTCTGCTTTACAAAGCCACTTAGCTGGGAATTCCTGCTTGACGACAATTATTTTCCACTTCACATCCAGCGCCACTGCGAGCAAGGGGAACAACTCTGAGTAACGTTGGCATGTATGCTGTAATTTTGACGTCATTCGATTACAGGATTCCTCAATACATTATCACCATTGAATGCCAAGTGTTGTAAGCAATACAGCAGCGCCATATAAGCATTCCATTGTGTACCGATTTTGTAACGCTCTTAGCATAACGAATGTCATTTGCAAGCATGTTCGAATGAACTTGTCACTTATAAATATGCATTAAATGTGATACCATTACTCTCTAAAAAAAGTTGAGTGAAATTTCACTCAAGTAAGAGTGGAAATTCATCCCACTCAATACTTGAGTGAAATTTTCACTCAACTTGAGTTACTTTTCACTCAACTTGAGTTAAATGCACTCAACTTGAGTGACATTCACTCAAGCATAAGAGTGGAAATTCATCCCACTCAAGTTGAGAGTTGAGTGAACTTGAGTGGTTTTAACTCAAGTTGAGTGAAAAGTAACTCAAGTGGAGTGAAAAGTAACTCAAGTTTGAGTGAACAGGTACATTTCACTCAAGCTTGAGTGAAACAGTTCACTAGAGTTTTTTAGAGAGTATCTGTCAATCAAAAATAGTATATGAATGATTTACTCCCTTTAGTTAATCCCTGTATTGCCGCCTCTGTCGTCGACATCAAATCACCTGTCTATTTCAGAGAAACGAGAAAAAACATTATTCTCTTTAACTATGCGTTAATAACTAGACAGCGGAATGCGATTAAAATTTTCACATCCTATCTGTCTCACATTTCGAGGGTATCATCAATTAATATATCCGGACAATTTTTTCTCAGAGCAGTGAAATACGCAAATCATCTGGACATTATTTGTGCACTTTTATTCTGAAATTTCATGAAAATCGAATTAAAACATAGGTCAAATTTGCAAAAACAAAATTCTCCCTCATTTTTTTTATATTGAATTATGATGTTATAGAAGCCAGTCCCCATTTTACAACAATGTAAGCCCGACGTCACTGAGCTTGAAAAATAGCATGCTAGGCATTGGAGATTTTCGATTCTAAAACGGTTTTCTTTAAATTTCAGTATAGACATGCGGAGTTTCATTATGAGAAGCTTCATTGTTCTGAGAAAAATCGGACATATTGCCGAAAATCACTGACCCTAGTAAACTACTCCGTTTTGAGTAAATGGTTCTCCAGATGGAGAGACATGGTATGTATCACATCTGACCTGCCCTAATTGTCCAGATCTTATTAAAATCGACGCTTTCAATGTGGTTGTTTAAATTGATGTAGCAAGAGCACAAGAGTTTACTTCTCAGATTTCCTGACACATATGATGATTTCTATCTTCTACCATGGCTAACCATTATTGTATTAGGTCATATACCTGAAGACTATTCGAACACAAACAGTTATAAATTATATTTTGTTCAACCAATCAACCTGACATTTGGAACCTGATTCAGGATCCTATCTATGTTTATGGCAGTTTTGGCAGTAAAAACATACCTCCGTAGAATGAATGGTGAAATTCTATCTCAATTCAATCAAACATTGTTTCGTCCCGGATACCGGTACATGTAAACATATTGGAAAACATGCAAGCAGTTATGAATGCTCTAATTTACAAATTAGTTCAGAATTTCATCTGTCTTGATGAAATAATTCTGCTTTGACAGGAAAACAATTAAACGCAGCATATAAAGGTGATGGGAAAAGATGCCGGCGTACTGAGAAGAATATACCTCCCCGGAATAAATGTTGAAATTGAACCTGTTGTAGCCAATATTGTGTTTTCCCATATACTTCATATTAGAAGAAAATCAGAGCATATAAAATTTGGACAGTAAAACAATGCCTTCCTGAAATGGATCTCCTGTAGCCAATATTATACTTCCTCATAAACAAGTAACACATTGAAACAAAAGCTAAAAATGTTATATTTTTAACCGATTAACTGTATTCTGGATTTCTCTACAAAATGTTGTCTATCATACTACTCTATAAAACAGTTAGAAGTCACTCAGCAGAAAAGCTACAGAAAACTTGTCTCTTCCCAGTTCGAATATACACTCGTCGTCCATTAAACCATTTTCGCGTCCATAATCCAAAGACCTAATCCATATCGTAAAAACAATCGTAATATACATAAACGTGGGCTAGTTTCCTGCAAGAGAGAAGCGGTCAATAGCTTTTAATGATGCCAGCAAGACATCATGATGTTCCAAAAATACCAAATCCGTATCGCTAATCAGTATTCTTATAATTATTTCATATGATTATCGTTGTATAAAGTCGTTTCTCGAAAATGATGTACCTCGGTCAGGCTTTGATTTTGACTGTTCATATGAACGAATTAACCGGAGATGTCATGCCGAAATCATCGAAAATTATTCCAACTGCTTCTTACTTGCACTAAACTAACATCAGACCTGTGTTTATTCAAATCTTACTTTGGTTGCTTGAAATTTTGAGTGCTATCAGTGTCAACGAAGAAAAAAGAAAAAATCTCCGTAATGCTTAATTAATTCTGCGTAAGTCGGTCTTCTGAGTGACAGTTAGAACTGCAAAATGTGAGCTCTAAATTCATCTTGAGAATGCCACACCTGGACCCCATCTGGATTGAACATAGCTATAGACTAAATATGGAGGATATGCCGTGGCACGTGTCACAGAATGTGAAATATTAAGCAAATTTGGTCCCAGTTTTGGTGACCCTGTCTTACCTAATACTAGTAGTGAGGTTCGGATATTACACGGGTCGCTATAATATACAACCACTTGTCTGTGAGTGGTATCATCAATGACATGACACGAATTTTGCAGTCAATCAATTTGGCAGATGATTCAGGCGGATTGCTGTTATATGCACTGTTTGGATCACACAATCACGAGCACTGACATGATACATGTGTCTGACCATTCCTTAAACCACACTGCTCGCGGTTACGGTATATCCGTGCCAAAACATCGTAGGCCAATATGTCTAAAATAAAAGTAAAATCAGTAGCTGGCGTCCGTTTCGCGAAACAGAGAAACGTCAAACGTTTTTCAAAGATTTCGGCGAAAACAAGGTGCATTTATTAGGGCAATATCGTGTCTCAACGAGTCCATATGTTGTCCTAAGTGGACGTTCTTATAGAATTTCATCCCGCACTTGCACACACTTCTCAACAATTAAACCGCTTGGAAGTAAGGCCGCTAACAAATGATATACCCTGCACAAATGCATCGGAAGCAATATTGACACGCTATTACGGTAACTAATGTTCGACGAATGAGTAAATTCAATCATATGATGTCTTTTTAACAATGTGTTGTTTCAACTGCGTAATGCGACAAAAATGGTGCAGTAACTTGAGTAAGGTCATATCGTCTTAATGTATTATAATATCACGTCAGCCACCCTTATATGATGCAATATTCTATTCAGTGGCGTCGGAAGATAGTTCTGACTGGGGGGCACTATCCTAGCACTTTAGGCGAGGGTCCAGGGACCCTGGAAGCTCCGGGGTTCTATACGGCCGTAGGAGCGTTTTGAGCGATTTCCGACGAATAAAACGCTTATTTTTTCTCAGATATTTCAACTGTTTTAATACTAGTTTGGTAAAAAAAAATAATAAAAAATTGCTAACACACACACACAGAAAACTTCCGCACGTAATCCGGGTATTCGATTAATATAACTCCGTCTTCATTTCCGTCAAATAAACCACTATTTTACTTACATTTTGCTTCGGAGGAAATCAAGGATATCACGCTGGGGTCTCTTCGACATGATGTTAATTTTGGGAATGTATAAAGATGGGTTTGAAAACGATGCGTAGAACCGAAGTGCTGACCTTACAGTTTAGATCATTTGATGCATTGGTACACAAAATTTTGCAAACTAAATCTTCAAGTTGAAAAAAATACTGTGAATATTGCCTGCAAACGGGAACTTGGACGATTCCCACTTATAATTAGATATCCATGCAAGCATATTGAACTACATGCTGCATCTTGAAAACAATACCGATCGGTTCATTCTTCAAGATGCAGTCCTCTGTAGCAAAGCACTAGAAAACGATGGAATTGGATGGCATAGCTATTCATCATTAATGATGCAGAAAAATAATATCAGTGCTGAGGACTAATTGCCACTGCAGCCCACTAGAAAACACATATCCCCAAAAGTTAAAGACAAATTGAAAACTATAGGCCCTATACATACAATTCTATCAAGACAAACTACGCGAGTCCGAAAAATTACTTCACTACAAATATACAGAAGAAACATATTCTATATTTTGTATCATTGGGGTCGCTGGTTCGAATACCAAAATCTGGGGGGGCACAAACATACTTGTGCCCCCCTTGGTTTTCATCTGGGGGGGCACGTGCCCCCCCCCCCCCCCCCGCTTCCGACGCCCGTGCTATTATAGTATCGAGTAGATTTAATTGATTTGACGGATTGCTTTTTGGTGGAAGAAAGTTATGGCGTTATAACTCGGGAAGGACACCTGAGACTGTCTGGCGTGTTGACAACTTCACGTCACGTCTTCATACCACTCTCCTGTGTGTACTGTCATTTTAACTGCTGAATGATCGATTGGCATTCCTTTGGATAGACCCATGAGGAATGCTGCTCTTCCTGAAGTAATGCGGCCGTACTTTGGAAATACGTATATCATTATATTTCGATCCAATTACATGACCGGGTCACTCAAAGTGTGAGTAAATGTTGCACATTCACGAAAACGTGAAGTGTCAATTCCACATGTACAAACAAAATGTAGGCTAATATTAAGGAGTTGTGGGATTCCCATCATAGTGGTAAATATAATCTCACTTGAGCCATACTGCCCCCAAATTAATTAAATTGATTTCGAATTAAATATGTAGCTACTTGTATTAAGCTAAGATTGAATATATATTTGTGTGGTAAGATCTGTCCACAGTTTATGGCATGGTTTAGCGATGCTGCCAAGCGAGGTGCGGTTTATACGTACCAAAATTAAAATTACGTATGAAATTGTTCAATTTGGAAGGAAAACATTGTTTTGTAGTAGGCTCAGTGGCACTGGGTGTTGAGGGTTTTAGAATAGCAACATCTTTGCCTGGGGCAGATTTAGAGTTCACAACATCACCTCATACTTTCTGAAAATATATGAAGATCTAGAGGAACCGAGATATAGCTTTTACATAAACTACCCCTCTCTTGAATTGGTATATTTCGTTCAGAGAACGTTTAGGTTCTCGTCAATCTAAACTTTTATACAAGTCGAATGTTTTGCACAGACGCTTCAGCGCGGTGTTGATAAAGACCCCTAAATTCCAGTGTCTTACTCTCAGCCTACAGCATGATCGTGCATTCAACGCTGATTGGAAATAAAACCTCTCGAACTTAATATTTCATTTCGGGAGGTATGACCGCACTTTTTGGAACCAACTGCTCGTGAACCGCACCACGCCCTTTGGCCAGATCAAATGGTGCGATATACAAGAGGTGGGAAGAATTGACCACGTCTAGCGAATAAAAGCAACCATATGACTACTCTACAAGAAAACTTCCCTCTGCACCTCACAAGCAGACCCGATAATACGGTGAATTCTCGGGCGTAACCTTGGTACATGTATCTGAGCCGCGCTATTATTGCAGATGTGCATATGGTGACTATGAAATATCCACACGGCCCCTAGCTCCGGCTTGGGCGACGTTGTATGACTTAAATTTCCCACCAAAACAATAAATCTACATATATTTGTCGAATGACATGTACAGAGGGCGGGTTTCGGGGACTAACAGTCCGCCAGCAGAATCCTGTCATATACAGGTAATAAATTGGAGCGATATGCAAGAGGTGGGAATAATTTACGACGTCTGCCGACTCAAAGCAACCGTTTGACTCTACAGAAATTAATAATTAATAAATAACCACGGTGGCAGGGAAATCGGCCCTCTGATAGAGGAAAGTGCATTCGGGGATACAATGTAAACCCACAGTTGAGAGTTTGAGGCGAACGAAGCAGGTAATGTAAAATGACAGCTGGAGATCTTTTGAAGTTTTGAGAAATGTCTTTTCCCGATGTTAATGTACATTTTATGTCTCCTACTGTTTTCGTTATCCCGTAAGAGTATGTACCTAATTTCCCGATTGTCATCAGAAACGAATAGTAAATGAGTTTGGAGTTGAGATTAGCTCGACAACTGAATGAAACTAGCTGTTCGAATATAGCGGTTGCCCCAGATATCACTGCAGATTACTGGCAGATCTTGAGAGGTATCAGACGATTTTCTGACAGAAACTCGATCTGACCCAAGACGCCATTGTAGGGAACAGCGTTACGCCTTCTGTGAGAGGTAGAGCAGCGTTACGTCTTCTGTGAGAGGTAGATCAGCGTTACGTCTTCTGTGAGAGGTAGATCAGCGTTACGCCTTCTGTGAGAGATAGATCAGCGTTACGTCTTCTGTGAGAGGTAGATTAGCGTTACGCCTTCTGTGAGAGATAGATCAGCGTTACGTCTTCTGTGAGAGGTAGATCAGCGTTACGTCTTCTGTGAGAGGTAGATCAGTGTTACGCCTTCTGTGAGAGGCAGATCAGCGTTACGCCTTCTGTGAGAGGTAGATCAGCGTTACGCCTTCTGTGAGAGGTAGATCAGCGTTACGCTTTCTGTGAGAGGTAGATCAGCGTTACGTCTTCTGTGAGAGGTAGATCAGCGTTACGTCTTCTGTGAGAGGTAGATCAGCGTTACGTCTTCTGTGAGAGGTAGATCAACGGTACGCCTTCTGTGAGAGGTAGATCAGCGTTACGTCTTCTGTGAGAGGTAGATCAGCGTTACGCCTTCTGTGAGAGGTAGATCAGCGTTACGCCTTCTGTGAGAGGTAGATCAGCGTTACGCCTTCTGTGAGAGGTAGATCAGCGTTACGTCTTCTGTGAGAGGTAGATCAGCGTTACGTCTTCTGTGAGAGGTAGATCAGCGTTACGCCTTCTGTGAGAGGTAGATCAGCGTTACGCCTTCTGTGAGAGGTAGATCAGCGTTACGCCTTCTGTGAGAGGTAGATCAGCGTTACGCCTGTGAGAGGTAGATCAGCGTTACGGCTTCTGTGAGAGGTAGATAGGCGTTACGCCTTCTGTGAGAGGTAGATCAGCGTTACGTCTTCTGTGAGAGGTAGATCAGCGTTACGCCGTCTGTGAGAGGTAGATCAGCGTTACGTCTTCTGTGAGAGATAGATCAGCGTTACGCCTTCTGTGAGAGGTAGATCAGCGTTACGCCTTCTGTGAGAGGTAGATCAGCGTTACGTCTTCTGTGAGAGGTAGCAGACGTCTTCTGTGAGAGGTACATCAGCGTTACGTCTTCTGAGAGAGGTAGATCAGCGTTACGTCTTCTGTGAAAGGTAGATCAGCGTTACGTCTTCTGAGAGAGGTAGATAGCGTTACGCCTTCTGTGAGAGGTATTCGGCTTTCTCAGCGCTGTCATTGTGACGGTGGTCATATTCTGGAGATATCCCACTAAGCGTTAATCAGAGGGCAGGGCTATTTTAATATGGGGGGGGGGGGGAAGCGAGCGAGATATTTTAACTCGACAAAGTATTTTATGTATAACATTTCTTTTGTCATTCTCAGCCATGGCTACAGATGAAATAGCTGGTGGTAAGAATTAGTGTTTACAATAAATATGTTTTATGAATATTGCATACAGGTATAAATTGCACTTAGTATTATAATTCTCTTTTCTTCATCGCCTTCCTGTGGATCAAAAGCATATTGATTAATTGCTTATATACATATATATTTATTTACACAAATCATCGTATAGTATTTAATATATATTTATTCATCATATAAGCAAACTCAATGCACAGATAGTGGCGCACATACTTTTTATAAAGTGAGCGCCATCCAAATTCAAAATCTGTCTGTCTGCATACAGGTATATATTTATAGGTTCCACGCCTCCTTACCGTTCAGAAAATATTAAACTATATTTATGATGAAAATTTAGAATTTACTTTTCTCAAGATACCCATGCTTATTGCTTTTCACACACTCGCCGGTTTTAGATAGAAGATGGATTCTCATATATGCTGAAAGTGTGGCGAATGTCACCCTCTCCACCCTGATCACAAACTGACATCCAAGACTCATCATCCACCCTGGTCCCTCCACGTTTCACATGTATCATTTTCCCCACTACTGTCCGTCCCTGTACAAAGTCACTTTGACCTATATGGAATGCTTCATCGGCGTCGGACGTTACAGCAGACTAGTCTTCTGCCATCTCACGTATGAGTCTTTAATACATCTACACCACATTTATGGCCTAAATGGCTGGTTATTCACATAAAAACATTCACCGAAAGGCGTTGAAGCAATGTTTCCGAAGCGTCTGTTACTCATGACATCGGCGTTACAATCAACTCCATTGACAGTGTGACCTCCCTGCAAAAGGGGTTGCATTGGTCAATTATTTAAACCCATAAATAATTAAGCGTGTAATCCCATAGCCCACTGTTGAGCAACGTTTTGTATATTAATACACCATCGATATATTTTCTGCGGCGGAAAACGAAGATTCACGGTGATCTCAATTTATTTAAATTGCTATTTTTCGGTCCAATTTGGCACGTTTTGTTCGCTCTGGCAAAGGTAGTGTCCGAGTTGTACACGTTCTCGTGGTCATATGCTTTATGAAATACATTGTAAGAAAGTGAATCCCGAATGTATGTTGATATGGGCCTTCAACGCAAAATATCCCGCAAGATTATCGCCCGTAATAATCACGAGAGATCCTGAAGAATCTTGGCGCCCACCATTGTCTGATAATTGTAAGCTAATAACAAGAGGATCTTTTTGTCCATTGTTACCAAGAACAAACCATTGATTTGTAATTTTGTTTGCAGAATTTCGAATTTGAGTGAAAAAGATCGAAAAGGGGACTGTATTAGACAATGGCTTTAGTCTTTATTTTTCAAGGAAATGACTTGATAAACAGGGGATTATTTTGGGAAGGGCGGGAAGAAATGGTATTGTCTTTAAATAGGAGAGGAAAGTAATATGCGCAAGCAGTTATGCTGTTTATATTTTATGTCAGTTAAAATTTAAACCAATCCGTAGGGCCTACGTCCTTAACATTGCGATGTGAATGTTTTGTGAAACAATGTTCTTTGAGAATGAAACGTTTCATGTTAATGAAAGTTCATGGACGAATGTCTTCAAAATAACTGTTTTAATAGGGGAGACCGGGCTAATGGTGGACGTATAACTTCAATACATGGGACATCGATACTTCTTTGCTGCACTGCAATTTACTTTTGCAATGTCAAAGACACAAAGTAGGTCTGTTGTTACCCAACAAATAAATAGGAACAATTTGTTGTTCAATATAGATTTATTAAGAAATCATAAAGTCGCGGTCACCCTGTCGGCAAATGCGACGAGATGAAATTAAAGATGGGAGATAGGTGGCCATAGTTCATAGATTCCTTCTGTGTTTAGGAGGACCTCCAATGCTGGGAGTGTTATAAGTGAAAGTCAATTAAGGCATATAAAAAATAAAGTAGGATATGCGGGAAGGTGTTGAATGTCATTTGGAGTGAAATGTTACAGATGAGATCACAGAGCGTTCAAGAGAACACCCATCACATTTGCGACACACCCAGGGTCGCTCAGACGAGATGAAGGGTCTATGATAAAGGCAGATATATCCTCTGGAGCCGTTGCAATGTCTCTAAGGTCTTCGAGGCACTCGCCACTCGGTTCACACAGTTTTGTAAATCAGGGCAAGAAATTTGTCTCTGGTGTCCTGAATGATGTCGCACGTGACAAGAATATGTATATGAGACTGGATATTCAGAGCACAACTGGCAGGTTGGATCCACAGCAAACTGGTTGAACATAGCTTTGTTTGACTGGAGTACATAGTTTCCTGTCAGGAGCCTCAGCTGAATGGGGAGGGCTCGGACATCTGTTACACCCATAGAGACAGAGGATATCGCAGGTTGAGGTTTTCCGGTTGGAAAGCAGCCGAGGGTCATATATCTGAGAGAAGGATACATCTTAAATTTTTGAATGGGACTAAAAACTAAAAACACATGTTGCATAAACAGATAGCAATGGCGACCTGTGTACCAAATTTGAAGAAAAAAAATCTGTTAGTTCCCAGGAATTTGTGAAAACTCTCAAGGAACAGATGCTGTTATGTATTGATTTAGACTGGATCTTGTCGCACTTTTCGCAACCTATTCATGTATGACATGTCACAGATTGAGAAGGGAATAATTATATTTTAATTTTTTTTTTCTGGCTATAACTTACCATTACTGAAGACAAAAAAGAATTTGCAATGAAATGTATGCGAACTACATGATGTTGGTTACGTAATAGAATGAAAGGAAGGGTTGTATTCACTTGTCAGAAGACACTCCAACGATTAAGTACAGGAATCGACACCTCGTCAGAGCATCCTGGTGATCTCTATCTCTTCTTCACGTTTCCCATTTCAAGGCATCTTGGTGATGCCAAAGTCAAGGCATCTTGGAGATGCCCATGCATGCCACCCATGGACATTGGTAGAGCCTAACTCGAGGACTGGCCTTAATTATGTGCCAGGAGCCTCGAGTCGGTGTAAATTGTCCGCATTTTACATATTTGTAATATGATGCTCAAACGTGACAAATCACACTAATTCGGTCATTGGCTGAGAACGGGGACCCTCCTTTATTGGACGTCTGATTATAGATTAAGGGAGTAGATGCATGGAATTATCGATGCATTAGAATTCATATAGTAAATTTGTAATATGCTCTAATTCGTTCTTGTTTTTGTGTAGAAATTCGTTGCTTTTTTCCTTTATGATTGTTGTCTGATTTGCTGAGAAATATGTTGGCTGATAAAGAGATGACTTTAAATGAACGGATGTAAATGCACAGAATACAAGTCGATGGTTCGACCAATAACTTGGTATTATGCCAGCCTGCACACTCTTTTCATTGGTGTAGACGTGGTCGAGTAATGTCCCATTTACAGTTGTAGGTTCAGTGATTAACTGGGTAAGTCCTAATTCCTGTTCCATGAATTGTACAAATGTATTATCTTTCTCCAGCAAGTTCATATTAAAATCTCCAAGAAAGAAAGTTGGTTTCTGTGTATTTATGAATGGCTGGATAGTGTTGCGTACAACATGTTGTAGTTGTATATCTGACAGTTTTGGTGTTTTGTAGATGAATATAACTTGAACATCATTTCTTTTGATTTCTGCATCTATGAAGATAAATTCAACGTTATCATAGATGTGAGAGTTTATTTTGTTCACAGTTATATCATGTTTTATGTATGCGACTAGTCCATGAAATGGTCTGGTCGTGTTGGATGGCCGAGCTTCATCTAATCTATACATTTGAAACCCTGGCAGTTCATACTGATCAGCTCGGTCTGTATTTACAAGACGTGTCTCACAAATTCCAATTAAGTCTGCATTGTGTACATTTGGATCACTCTTGATATCGTCTATATGTAAATGCAGGGATCTAGCATTGTTAAACAGTAGTTTTACATGGGAGTTGTCAATACTGTACAGAGGTGTATAACACAACTGAAGTGGATTCTTGTAAAGCCTTTCCATTTCTTGATGAACCTTTTCATCCACTTTCAATGCTTTCTCATTGAAGTCAAGAATGTGCAAGTTTGCTAATTTGCGAACTCGAGACAGTGCAACATAGTGAACATGTGGTGGTTTATAACTGGAGCTTAGATCTACAACAACTTCATCAACTGTGGCGCCTTGTGCTTTGTGAACAGTCTTAGCTGCAGCTGGGGCAAGTGGAAATTGGATTCTTTGATAAGTTTTTTTGTTATGAAGAAATGTCCGTTTTGTTTCAAATACTGGTGTCCATTGCTGATCAATATCTGTATGATAGAGATGTTTGTATTGTTTTCTTCTTTTGCTACCAATGTTTGTATCGGTAAAAAGAACCCATACAATGGCTGGTCTCTTAGATGTTCCTTTGTACTCGATGTGTTTCAGAATTGCTGATGCACCATTTGTCAACCCATCATCGACGTCAACATTGACTGTTACATCATATGTCATGTCAACCGCAAGTTTCAGCACACTAGGCAGGTTTCCAGTTTGGCTGAGTTTGTCTTTCTTATTAATGTCTTCTACCAAGTGAATCTTAGTCTCTTTGTTCATGTTCACGGGGAAAATAATATCCGTATCGGCGAAGACGTCTACTTTTATAGTTTTCAGATCTTGAATCAATGTGCTGTTGAAGTTATCAACTTTCTTGTTCTCTGTAAATAAATGCAGAGCTTTCCTTGGATAGTCTACAGACGTTGTAGAAATCGTGTGAGATGTGATAATTTCTTTATCTGTTGGTAGGAGTTGATTGAATCTTAACCTGTTTAACATCTCAGCAAATGGCAAGTCACCTTTTTGTCTCATAATTTCGTCGAGTTCAAACATTTGGAAGTGTTTTCTCCATAAATTGCTTGCTAGACCGACAGACAAATCAGAGAAGATCCATGAATCTGCTACAGGACATAACTGATAAAAGTCTCCGACAGCTATTATACTTATCCCTCCGAAATCTCGTTTTGTACCTGTTAGTTCTTGTAGTCGGTCATGCATGAAAGCGAAGAGCTTGTTACCAACCATGGAGATTTCATCGATAATGATAACAGCAAGGTCTTTGTAAGTTGTTCGAAATGTATTTAGCTCATCACTGTACATATGCTGTTGTGTTTGGAACATTTTCTTGTGGAAAGCAGAGGCTATTGTTACCCCATTTATGTTGTAAGCTGCCTTTCCTGTGAATGCTGTTCGTAAGATCTTTATAGTATCCGGGTCATCTCCATCTTTGGAATTTAGAAGTCTATGTAGTGTTTGATAGAGAGCTTGTACGACTACAGATTTTCCAACGCCCGCTCCTCCCGAGAGGAATGCGCACAGAGGGTCAGTCTTTGTAGAAATCCATTGTATAACGTGATTGAAAAATTCTCGTTGTTTAATGTTAAGAGATCGGAGCAAAGCCCGGTATTCATCATCTGGAAGCAGTACTGAATTTGTTTCAACGGATACAGAGATACCAGGTAAATCAAGATCTTGGCCAATATCTGCTGTGCTCTGGGATTGTGTAGGGGGAATAAAGTGGATAAAGTCCTCTGACTGACAGGCAGATTGCTCAGCATCTTCTGCTTGCACTTGTTCAGTGTTGGGTGCTAAAATGTCAAACTCTGTGGAAAGGTCTTGTTCAGCTTTTTGCCTCGCTAGATCTAATTCTTCGACACGGTGTTCGTATTTTTGCAGCAATGGTAAAATCTCTGCACTTTTATTTTGGTAATGACCTTCATATGTGTCGTATCCACACTTAAGATCTTTGTTTTCGTCTCTCTATGGCATAAATAGAAGAAGTTTTTCTCTGTAGAAGTTCTCAGAATTTGTGCTCTTGCTGTATCTTACATATCGTATTACCTTTGGGTTCCTCCTTTTTCTGATTGTTATGCCACCTCGTAATTTCATCACAATATTTGTATCACCGAACTCTGTCTCACTGTCCGTCTCTACGTTACTGTCAGATGCCGGTAAATAACTTTTATCATCATCATTGCATTCAAGTTCAAAAGTGGGTTCCTTTCGTCTATATTTAACTTCTAACTCGGAAACATAATCAGCAAGACAGTATTTTTCGATTTTTTTTGGTCGTTTTGCATACCTCTTGATGATGTTGTCAGATGCAATGTCTGTCGAGTCATCTGGTAGCTGGTCAAGCTGTTCTTCATTTTTCAAGAGAAAAAACCCGCTGGTCTGCAGGAGATGTATTGATGAATACTACTTCACGAGATGCTCGTGTCAGTGGCATCTGTAACACGAGATATGATGCTTCCTGGGCACTTATTTCAACAAAATTAAGGAACTGGTTTCCAATATGTCGAACCTGCCTTTTGAGATCCATGTTTCCTTCTGTTGCTTCTTTAGACGCCTGTTCTAGCATAGTACTCATACCTCTCTGTGATTTGCTGATATAGGAAACAATGTACATTGCACATGCATAGGGGTCAAGTACAAATTGTATGTCCAGGTTTGCTCTCCATGCGCTAAGCACAACTTTATTGTAATAATTCACACGCATCTCTGATGGTTTTCTTTTCAAAAACACCTTGGGCCCTTTGAGGGAGCTTCGTATGCATTTAATATATTCTGATTCTTCCATTTGCACAACATCTTTTAGAAATTGTTTGTATGACATATCACATCCGTCCTTGAACTCGTTCATTCTAGCATGTATTTCTGAGTATTTTTTCCTGTACTCCTCAACATCATTTTCTAGTGGTTCTAGGACCATTGTCTTTTGAAGTGGTGGAAGGGGAAAGCCAAATCTACAGACAGATCTGCCACCTTTCTTGCATGTTTTCGAATGTTTATGAATTTGCAGTTGAACCAAGTCTCGTAGGTCTTCCTCGACATCTAGAGAACAAGTCACATATTTGTCAACATACTGAACAATGTCGTCTTCAGAATCCACATTATATTTTGGTGCATTCTCTGTCCATACTATCATGTGAGTGTGTGGCGAGCCTCGATTTTGAAATTCAATGCGTTGGAATGTATCTGTAACAGTTCCAACTGGAGAGTGTTCACTTTTAAGTACAGTGTTTACAAATACTTGCACTCTGTGGTCAAAGTACCTGGACGTTGTTACAGGGTCTTTTGAACAAGTTTGACTTTGTCAGACCAGGTCATATTTTCTATGTCTTTGTCGGAACATGGCATACCAGCTAAGACAGCTACGGTTTTAAGTAACTCTGTCCAACGAGTATCAGCTGAAGATAATGACATAAACCATGTTGGAAGTCCTAATTGTCTAATCATAGCAAATACATCCTTTTTTCTTGAAGAAAGGTATGCTGGAGAATTACGAAGTGTTCTAAAAATGTAGTAACCTTCATTCAAGTTAACTATCTTGTCAACAATTTCAGGGTTCCGCGCTTCTTTAGCTGTAATTTTCTTTCCTTCACTTTTCTTCCTTCGAACAGCCAAGTTGACTTTATCAACCACTTGTTTTCTTTGAATTTTGTTCAGTTTGAAAAAGAGATTTGGAACACATGTTGCAGCTCTTCGATCAACACCACTTCGCAGTTCCCATTTTGAAATATCACTGTAAGATACAGGTACCTGCCGGTCATTGTTTTCTAATCTTTTCTGTCCACAATATATTGTTGGAAAAGAGAGTACTTCAGCATCTTTATCATGATAAAATGCTAAGTGGTTGTTGTCCTTCGCCAGGTGCTAAAACTAGGCCTTTGTTGGTATCAAGATTTGTTTGCTCGATGAGTGTGTCAGAATTGCCTTGAAAGCGATCATCTTCATGGATTTCGATAAATGTATCTTGGTTTTCTAACTCGTTTTCAGGATCAGTGAATGCTTCTGAATAAACAATTTCAGATTGTCTGCCATCTGCAGTGTCCTTACAACTATGTCCAAGTCCGCAGTTCAGGTTTTGTGATCTTGTAAATTCTTGAACAATTTCTTCAGCACTATTAGTAGTCTCGTTAACCCAATTCTCATCAATTGCCAGACCAGAATTCTTATACAGCTGACTATTGTTCATAAGCCAATGTAAAGCTGTGAGTACAACAGTTGGTCGCACATTTTCAGAAAACACACACGATTTGTACGAAAGTCTTTTCTTCAGTTTTACAGAAACTGTGAAATGTTCATCCATTTGTCTTGGTAATGCATTCAGTGTCGGCTGAATGTCAATCGGGACGTTGACTACATTGCCTTTTGTTGAATACTGTCCACCTCGTGGTAATTCTCTTATCTGCATAAATGGTATTCTAAGCGCTACAAGCCGTTCTTCGAGAGGGTGCAAGTTCAACTCGTGGGGTTTATCAGGCCAGGTCATCCCATTGGCAACAGAGAGTTTTGGAATTTTACATTTCTTTAATGTGGATAAGCATGTGTGACAAATCCATTCCTTTCCATCTACAGATTTGTATCCTGTATAGAAATCTTTATATGTTGGAAATATAGGAACAGGACAACTCTCAGTTACGCTTTCTCTAAACCATGTTTGATGACAACAGGTACATACATATTCTGGTCCTTTTTCTGTTTTTTTTTTATAGAAAACATTGATACATCCGTCTATATCATGTCCGAAACGTCTTTTTTTACATTGTTCTTTTTCATGCTGAAAATACTCTTGGCTCTTTCGATATTCTGATTTTCGTTTTCTGTCCGAGGCTTTTTCTTCTTGTGTAATATGCCTTCTTCGTTCAGATTTTTTCATTCTTTCAATCGCGAGGAAAGTTCTATCCTGTCGAAGTTGTCTCTTTCTGGTCAAATCTGATTTTGACTCTGCTTGTGAAAACGCTGGTTCAAGTCTAGCATTTTTCTTCAATAATCTTTCTTGTTCTAAAAACTGTGAATCTTCTCTACATTTCCGTTTACATTTCAGATCTATCACCCTGTGCTTTTCCGGTTCCTTTTCCCTAGATTTCCGTTGGCTTTGGACATTTATTACTCTGTGCTTTTCCGGTTCTTTTTCCCTAGATTTCCTTTTACTTTGGACATCTATTACTCTGTGCTTTTCTGGTTCTTTTTCCCTAGATTTCCGTTTACTTTGGACATCTATTACTCTGTGCTTTTCTGGTTCTTTTTCCCTAGATTTCCGTTTACTTTGGACACCTATTACTCTGTGCTTTTCCGGTTCTTTTTCCCTAGATTTCCGTTTACTTTGGACATCTATTACTCTGTGCTTTTCCGGTTCTTTTTCCCTAGATTTCCGTTTACTTTGAACATCCATTGCTCTGTGCTTTTCCGGTTCTTTTTCCCTGGCACTCCTCTTAATTTGTTTTTCAATCATTAAGAAGCTTGGATCATTCCTTGCTTTCCGTTTACTTTGGACATCTATTACTCTGTGCTTTTCCGGTTCTTTTTCCCTAGATTTCCGTTTACTTTGGACATCTATTACTCTGTGCTTTTCTGGTTCTTTTTCCCTAGATTTCCGTTTACTTTGGACACGTATTACTCTGTGCTTTTCCGGTTCTTTTTCCCTAGATTTCTGTTTACTTTGGGCATCTATTAATCTGTGCTTTTCTGGAAATTTTTCTCTAGCACTTGATTTGCGTCTTTTGTCAGATTCTTTCAATATTCTTTTCTTTGAACTTCTTTGTCGCATTTTCTTCATGTACGTACACATGTACTCTCGCCGTGTACAAGAATTTATTGTTTTGTCACTTTTATGGTCAGTTGAAGATTTTTTCTTTTTTAGTATTTGTCTTTTTTCTGATCTTCAAAATATAACAGAAGACTATCATTTGCCGTTTCTTCAGTCAATCCTGTTGTCTTCTCAGAACTCTTTGGTGTCTGATCAGTACAATTGTCTGAACTCATCCTCAATATCTTGACAGCTGTTACTTCGAAAATATCATCTGCCCGATAAGCCATTGATTGTGCTAGACGAAGACAATGTTCAAATACATCATGTATGTCACTATAATGCAGCACAATACTTGATCCATTTGGATCAACAGAACCAGTCAAGTTTCTGGAGTGAGAGTCGCTAACACAGTAAATTTTATTCTGCTTAATTACAATGAATGTACTTCCTTTGAATGTTACAATAGCAGCATCACTACTGTTTTGAAGTAAAGCAGCATGTAATGCTTCAGCCAGTGTTAAGAACTGCAGTTCATCTAGGTTTTCTCTCGTATTGCCCAGTGTTCCCATCAGTGATTCTTGAAATGCAAAATTGTACAGATTACCATTTGTATATTCCACTGACCCACGAATGTCATTAATGGCTAGGAGCTCATGATGGATTGTGCTACTTCGCTGCAAAAATTCATACATTTCGTTTCCATTCACAAGTATCTGGTCTACGTCATTTGATGTCCAAATTGTTGTTGGTTTCTCTCGACTGTATATGAGAGCTGATAGGCTATTCATTACACACTGTTTACCAGCATTGTCCTGAAATCTTGGATGGCTTTGGTCGAAATGACCCTGTATTGGTACTGGCAAACTCGAAATATCCGTGTTTCCTTCGAATTTATGTTGTGAAATTATACCCGGACACATTTCTGCTGATTCATTTTCTCCTTCAGTATCTACATCATCATGATGAGTGTCATGTGTTACAACAAGTATTTTGTCTGTTTGTTTATCAACAGGAAGTTCAGGTATGTAAGGTTTGCACAGTTTTGTTTGTTCAGTGTTTGTAATAGATTTATTCAATAGCTTCTTCATAGTTCTTGAAGTGGTTTGATTTGTTCGTTTGTTCTTAGTTCTTGCAACTTTTGTACATAAGTTTGACACCAATGCATTGCACGGTGGCAATGGCACCCTCGGTGAGGTGCAAACGGAAGGTTCCGAGTCAGTGGCGGTCGTCTGCCCTGCACCATCAATCTACTATCCTGTGTAGCTGATGGTGGCACACTCGATGGTGTACAGACGCACGGATGCGAATCAGACCTCGGTGGGACATCCCCGTGTGGGATGGACAGACTTCCCTGAGGAGTTGTCAACCTCGGGGCATTTGAAGATTTTCCCTCCAAGAGGGATGGTTCTTCCAGACCATGGAGTGACGAATGAGAACTCTCCACCCTCCTCTGTCTCATCCGCGACCTCTGCTGCTCAGCCTGCCGACGCGATGATTTGCGCTTCCCTCCCATGCTGTGAAATATATACATCCATAAAAACATGTAATTTTTGCTAATGTTAACGTATGATGGTGACAATTTGACAAATTTACCGTCTGTCCCAGATAATATATCCATGACGTTTTCGGCGATATTTCGGAGACAATTGATTGGATTATATTGAAACTTCACACAGAAGATAAACTAACTAATTGAACCCAAAGTACGCCAGTAAAAAAATAGTCGATAAACAACATTTTTATTTCCTGAATGTTGTTATAGATAAAGGTTAACAATACAAATGAACCTACCTGGAATGTATGTTGTTTGTATTGTTGCAATAGTCATAATACTGTACATGTACATGTATAAGCCATCATTGTTGTATAAAGTATTGTAGGCAGGTCCGGGTGGGAGGGGTACATAAGGGCCTGGAGCAGTATTTGCAGGAGCAGGTAAAACACCAGTTAATCTTACTCTGCCGGAGTGCATATTCCTCCACCCAAGGTTATGCGCTTAATGTCTGCATCAGTAACTTTAAAACAAAATTTGTGTTAGTATAAGCTGCAAAAGTAAGCTCATCAGCCTGATGAATGGGGTCGAAATAACAGTAGGTGCCAAATACAAGGATTTCAGACTAAAATCAAGGAGAGTAACTGAAGGAAACATCGAATCAGCTCAAAAACAGTTTGTGGACATCTACACATCGTACCAATCCTATGTACCAAATTTCAAAAGAATCCATCGAAAAATCTGAGACGAGTTGCGTTCACGAGGACAGTAGGTGGCAAATAAAAGATTTCAGACAAAAATCAAGGGAGTAATAAAAAAACTGTCTAATCAACTCGAAAAAAGTTCGTGCACATGTGCACTTGGCACCAATCATTTCACAAGAATGCAATGAAACCCCAAGAGTTTCGTTCATGAGGACTGTACAGGTGCCAAACAAAAGGATTCCAGACTAAAATCAAGGGGGGATAACTCAAGAAAACGTAGAATTGCTTCGAAAAAAGTCCATGCGCATCTACACATGATACTGATCATGTGTACCAAAATGCAGAAGAATCCATTGAAAACTCTGGGAGGAGTTGCGTTGGCGAAGACAGTAGGTGCCAAATACAAGGATTTCAGACCAAAATCAAGGGGAGTAACTCAAGAAAACGTTGAATCGGGCCGAAAAAAGTTTGTGCACATCTACACATAGTACCGATCATGTACAAATTTCAGAAGAATCCATTGAAAACTCTGGGACGAGTTGCATTGACGAAGACAGTAGGTGCCAAATACAAGAATTTCAGACTAAAATCAAGGGCGGTAACTCAAGAAAACGTTGAATCGGGCTGAAAAAAGTTTGTGCAAATCTACACATGTTACTGATCATGTGTACCAAATTTCAGAAGAATCTATCGAAAACTCTGGGACGAGTTGCATTGAAGAAGACAGTAGGTTCCAAATACAAGGATTTCAGACCAAAATCAAGGGGAGTAACTCAAGAAAACGTTGAATCAGGCCCAAAAACGTTTGTGCACTTCTACACATGGTACCGATCATGTGTACCATATTTCAGAAGAATCCATTGAAAACTCTGGGATGAGTTGCGTTGACCAAGATAGTAGGTGCCAAATACAAGGATTTCAGACTAAAATCAAGGGGGACAAGTCAAGAAAACGTCGAATCGGGCCAAAAACAGTTCGTGCACATTTACACATGCTCCCGATCATGTGCACCAAATATAAAAAGAATCCATTGAAAACTCCAGGACGAGTTGCGTTGACGAGAAAAAGTTTACGGACGGACGGACGGACTCCGTCGGACGACGCCATACCATAATATGACGGGCATATAAAAAGTGTCAATTTTATTCCAAAGTATCAAGAAAATCATTTCAGCAGTTTTCAACAAATCGCGAAAACAAGAATTAGATGGGAGATTTGTAGGTTATTTTTTGACGTCATGACCTCAAGTCTGCAAGTTTTAACCACAGGCACTTGATAAGGGTCAGTATAAGATGGGTATCTCAGTAATATCCTAATTATCAGTGGTAGTTATGTATCTACATATATGGACCCCACCAACTAAGGTCGCAGACAAGGTACCGCAATGTCCATTTACAACCCGAATTTAGATAGAAATTTCCAAGGGGAAAAGTCACAGTTCATACTTTGCACATGCCTTTTATCCAATAAACGCTGTTTGTTGAACATACCTGCTGCACCGATTTTAATTATTTACTGCAAGAAAAAGATGTATTTCATGTAACTCGACAAATATGGTTGAAACAATTTTCTTACCAACGTTAACCGAACACGAGGAGATACATGGCATTTGATAGGCCAATATCACTGTCTCTATAGAAGTCAAGATTTCCGCATTCCATGGAATTTGTGATGACCGTAGCAACCAGTGCATTGACCAATCAAACGACTCGTACTTGTTACGTTTCGGAAAACGTTAAGAGAATTTCAAACAAGATGGCGAGTGATTTACCTTCACTCCGTGTTAGAAGAATGGGGTATAAATAACATTATGACAACAGTGAGTATATAAAGTTTTATTTGTTACTTCACCAACACAAAGGTCAATTTTGATTCATTTATCAATGAATAACTAACTGTGGGCCAGAGATCATCCATCCATACGGACTCCATGTTACTATAGTGGGGTATATAACAGCATGAGAAGGGCGAGTACACTACACATACATATCATTTTAATCATTACAAAGACAAATTGGTGACTGATGACAACCCATCCATTACTGACACTTATCAAATGCAGATCAACATCATCGTATCCCCAAAATAACATGGTAGGTATTGGTAATTGTCATCAATTCCCAAAAGATTTTAATGAAATATGGGGGAAAAATTTGTATTTTATATAATTGATATACTGTGTGAAGTTTCAATGCTGTACGATAAATTGTCTCCGAAATATCGTCATTTAGAATATATTATCTGTGACGGACAGTAGGCATGGTAGTTGTTGTTGTTGTATCGTCATACAAGATATGGACATCAAAGCAAACCGTGACATCGCCATAAATAACGTTCGGTACCGAGTATTTTTTGTAAATATTAGTACGAATTTCCATAAAAATTTACATTCTGCCTGCCCTGATAAGTTTTAATCACGTTGCAAGTTTCATTTCTGTGAGGCGGCCTAAAAAGCACAGGTCGCAAAACACCGCGTGTGCGGGTTCGGCATCAACGCATGAACAGTTTAACATTGCGATGATCACAAGCGCCTTCCCTTCAAAAGAAATCAATATTCTAAACTACGGTACCGTACTTCCGTGTTTCCTCATTGTTAACATTTAAATTATCCGTTATGTAATTCAGTGTTGTCCGCTAAAACGCTTGGAACTATTTATTTCATGTCAATTATGAATAAACAATACGGGAGAAAAGATATCAAACTTACTCTCGTCAAAATGGCTGCCAATATGAAACGAAACGTCTATCCAATAATATTAATACTCAAGTCAGCCAATCAAACTGTCGTTGGATGAACTATTGGAAATCCCCCACGCCCCAAGTTGAAATTCTGCCAATATTAAGATGGGCACGGCTGTTTGCTCAGTAAAAAGGTCGTTAGTTTACAATCTGTGACAATCGCATTGTGTTCACTTTGGTAACTCTTGCTGAGTTTATATTGCTAACGATATATTTTCGGCCTCATGTCCAATTTTAAACAAGATGGCGACGACCAGAAAAATAAGAAATAACATATTAATATTCCTAAACCAGTGACATTCTCTACCAATCTGTAGGGGAGAGCTTCACTACGGGCTTGTATGCTTTTCATGGTTTATTTTAATTTCATATAAAAGTAATTTCTTGAGAGACACAACAACTGACATGGCTAAAGACCCTTCTCTCGGACGAGTTTCGCGGGTTACGTGACCTTTCCCTGCATGTGCAGGAGCAGCTATTAACTTGAGTTTTTAGGTAGGTACCTCTAATCCACGAGAGAGAGAAATTCTCGTACAGCAGACGAAAGTCGCAATTTTATGCTGAATTGTTTGAAGTTTAACGTCGCACCTAACCTTATTGGACACACAGCGACGATGACCCAAACAAACATACCCTAGCAAAACCCTAAACCCAACAAAAACCTAACCAAAACTACAAAGCATTTTGAATTTCGGATTTTGAAAATTAGGCTCTACAGACACTGACCACAATGGATCGTCAGAGAGCCATGAAGATGGCCGCCTGGAGGGCATGTTGAATTTTCAAATCTGACCAAAAAAAGATATGTTGCACAACTATTTCTCATACGAAAATTCAGGATGGCCTGAGAATTCATGATCACAAAGTTTCATGGGGAAATCCAAGATGGTGGCCTGGTGGCCATATTGGATTTTCGAATCGGGCCCAAAAAGTTATCTTGCACAATAAGGCCCCATGTGGGACCTGTGTACCAAATTTTAGTAAGATCCATGAAGTAGTTCCTGATAATTCACGATAACAATGTTTCAAGGGGAAATTCAAGATGGGTGCCTGGTGGCCATATTGGATTTTCGAATCGGATCAGAAAAGGTAACTTGCACAACTAGACCTCAAGGCAAACCTGTGTACCAAATTTGACAAAGATCCATGTAGTAGTTCCTGAGAATTTACGATACCGTAACACTATTTTATGAGGTAATTCAAAATGGCCGCCAGGCGGCCATATTGGATTTTCAAATAGGACCAAAAAAGGTATCTTGCACAACTAGACCCCAAGGGGAATCTGTGTACCAAATTTCAGAAAGATCCATGCAGTACTTCCTGAGAATTCACGATAACAAAGTCTCATGGGGAAATCCAAGATGGCTGCCTGGTGGCCATATTGGATTTTCGAATCAGACCAGAAAAGGTATCTTGCACAACTAGACCCCAAGGGGAACCTGTGTACCAAATTTGAGAAAGATCCATGCAGTAGTTCCTGAGAAATCGCGATAACAAGGTTTCATGGGGAAATCCAAGATGGCTGCCTGGTGGCCATATTGGATTTTCGAATCGGACCAGAAAAGGTATCTTGCACAACTAGACCCCAAGGGGAACATGTGTACCAAATGTGAGAAAGATCCATGAAGTAGTTCCTGAGAAATCGCGATAACAAGATTTCATGGGGAAATCCAAGATGGCTGCCCGGTGGCCATATTGGATTTTCGAATCGGACCAAAAAGGTATCTTGCACAACTAGACCCCAAGGGGTTCCTGAGAAATCGCGATAACAAGAATTGTTTACGGACGGACAGACGGACGGACGGACGGACTGACGGACGACGGACAAAAAGTGATTTGAACAGCCCACCATCTGATGATGGTGGGCTAAAAATACACGCGATCATTTCTCACCAGGGTCACCGATAGCTGATATTTTCCTCTCAACAGCGTGGTTACATCCATCCCAGAACGCAATTTAATTCCTTTCTCGGAGGGCCGATATCCCTGCCACCGTGATAACAGTGTGTTTCCCATATGTAGGCGTAATAGACCTGCAACATGATGGGGACATCGTGTTCTTCATATGATTAATAGTTAATTGTCATTGGGAGCCTAGATCATGAAATATCGTTTCCTTGGCGATTACCGAAGTAGACCATTATCTGGATTCAAGGCTCAGGATCTGGGATTTGACAACCGGAACGATCCTCTCTAAAAGTTTCTGGATATGTTTTCGAAGAAATTACTTACCTTTATTCTATTTTTATTTCATTGCTTTCCCAGATATTTTGTACTGAGCTCGAGGTTTTAGTACATTCGAAAACGACCGAAGAGGATAAAATCTAAAATGACCAAAAAGCAAACAATAATGGTACATGGCCATCTCCAAAAACATTCTGGATTTATTATTTCTCACTCCGAACCATTCACGTGAGTTGAAATCGTGTGAGTACAGCTTTTATCTTCATCGTGATGTAAATTGCTGTAACATATTTTATTCATATTTATATGACCGTTATTATACCTTGGTTTATCTGTTTTTGTAGTGTCCTTTTATGTATGCAAAGATAAAAAACAGTTAGATATCTGTAGCTAGATCATAATCCACGCCCCTGGACTCGAATAATAGCACAGACAATGTTTTCAACTATTTCCTATATGTTTATATATAGAAGAGGAACACTATTGCATTCGCCTTTGACAATTTCAGTATCTGGCATGGCATATCCGATGTATTCACCAAATACACGCCTTGCCGGTCGTCTAGAAATACCAAAAAACGCCATGTTCCCTTCCCATAGTGCAATGCGAACCACAAGTAAACTTTTGCCTCACGCATGCTGTAAGTATAGGCACGGGCTGAAAATTGCTGAAAAAAATTATTTCAGAGGATGTTTTACATGATTTCGTCAGACTCCTTTCACTCTAGAACAGTTCATTGATATTTCAGGCCCCTGTCAGCTTTCTATAAACAAACTTATGACGGTGATTTTCCAGAGGCCCATGTTGAAGGCATTGCTGTATCTGAATCTGTTCCTGAAAAAGGGAAATAACTATCTTTTTTTGCCACTTTCAGACGACCGGCAACTGGTGTATTAAATAATTCGAATTTCGATGATTTCCCGATTTTCGGGTCAGATTATATTTTTGACCTTTGACCTATCTTGTTTTTGGACATCGTCTTCCCCTCATATAGCCCATCACAGAAAACAATGTGACTAAAATTAATTTCTAATTTTCGAGCCACTGTGATATTACCCCTGATCTAATTTGAGAGCAACCGGTCAGTTCATTGAACAGTTAAGGGACTAAATAAGGAAAGTCGGGAGGAGAAGCAGAAGGAGAATGTAAATAAGAAGCGTCTAGTCCGGCATTCATGACGCAACCGTCTTTAATGGTAAAGAATATCCGCGTCCATAAACCAAAGACCTTTTCCATATTCCCTATAACAGCATTAGCACCGAATTCAAAAAGACAATCATAGTATACATAAACATAGGCTAATTTCCTGCAAGAGTGAAGCGTTCAACAGTTTTCAATGATTTCGGCAAGACATCATGATGTTCCAAATATATCAAATCCATATCGCCGATCAGTATTCTTAATCCATATGATATTCGTTGTAAAGTCTTGAATTCCATAGGACTTCCATAGATGAACACCATGGTGGTGGCATAACAATAACACATGATAGTAAACTTGCCCTAGCGAGAAATTTTTACAAGAAATCGGTAGTCGACCGTCGTTCGTAAAGAATTTTCGCACCCATAACGGAAATACTGAATGCACAGACGAGATCAGGTACAAAAAACCATGCAGCAGGCAAACTAGGGAAGTACAACAACATAATTCAATTTTCTGTCTAATTTTTTAGTCGATTCTCCAGGGTTCCATGCACCTCAGACCCGCTTTGAGTGTAACTGTTCATGTGAACAACCTCGTATTAAACAGAATGACACAAGTTAGAAATGTAGCAGTAAACATGGTAAAGATCTTACACACTACAATCAAAAGTGGTTATCAGTGAGCGATAATTATCACCAATAGACATGTTACAAGAGGCCATCGAAGGTACAGGAACATCGAACTAATTGTGCTATACCGCAGTGATCTGTAACGTCCACTGAATAGACACATGTTTTACAGGATCTACCAAACGCCACTAGACGGCAGATATGACTACGCCGATGCTACTAGTAGGAGTCCCGACTCCCACATTAATAAGGCAAATGACAATATATCTAGAATCGCCAGAAAAATTCTCCGTTTAAAGGAGAAGAAAACATTTGACTGATGTATACACTGACTGAAAGATCTATCTCCCCCGTATCCAAAAATGTAAGCAAATATTTTTTGCGATTTTTTTCTACTCGATTAAATCGTCGATCAACGTGCGCATCATTGTCTCTCAAGCGTGCCGCCATTTTGGGTCGGGTCGTCTAAGCGTGTGACGTCACCCGGGCCTCGCCGCTCTCCAGCGGGGAAGGCGAAAATATAATGACATAGCATGGAGATATATTACAAACCAAGCCTTTCCTATATTGGAATGATTGACAGGAATAAGAACCGAACGTCGTGATATGACTGAACAATAGTGTAGAAAGACTAATAAACTCACTCCAATTTATTGCATCAGCCTCACTCTGCAAAAGTTCTTCTCTGGTGCGTTTGAAGTAAACTCCGGCCGACCGACGTTATACATCCACTGTATCTGTTGAAATGTCTCGGTCTTTGGAAGGTTTGGATTCCCAGTTCTGTTAGAACAGACAAACGCCACACACTGCGGCATGATGCCCGTGTATTTGCGGAATACTGGCACACGACCACTATCAAATTATAACAGTATACAATATATAAACCTGCAGTTCCGATAGCTTCTCATACTTTAACGTACAGGGCGGTAGTTTAGTATGAGCCCGACTGACGTCACGCAGCGATGCGCGCAATATGTTTTCGGCATTTCTGATTGGTTAAAATAGCCGCAAGCCCTTGTAATGGCGGCACTTATGAATCTGTCCACAGGCTTCAGTTTTTGATGTTTCAATGTGAATAGATCGGCGGTAAAAAATATTTGCTTACATTTTTGGATACGGGGGAGATGGATCTTTCGTTCAGTGTATATATTAGTCAAATGTTTTCTTCTCCTTTAAGCTAAAAGTCGTAAACAAAGAAGTTAATTCTGGAGGAAAACATCGTAAAGCTGTGTTGTTGGATTATGTATATCTAGTACGAATTATCTTAACATTCCGCCTCTCTGTCGATCTGGCCCGAACAATTAGATGTGGATAGAAAACTGGTAAACCGGTATACTAAAACAAGCGTAAGATCCGATATTCAGGTAGATATTCATCATCATGATCAGGCGATGTAGAATCGGCCATACACGATTAACTCACGAACATTTACTAAAAAAGAGCCAGTCACAAGGTGTATTCCATGCCACGAAGGTCTCATAGTGAAACATATTTTTATCGACTGTATAGATTTTAAGATTGTAAGAGATTCTTTTTATCGAGTGACTACTTTAGAAGATGTTTTTAGTCGGGTGAAAGAAGACCGTATATTAGGTTATTTGAGAGAAATCGGGTTGTTGCATAAGTTTTAATGTGCGTATGTTTTAATGTGTTGGATTACTAAGTTATTAAGTTGAATACTTAGAATTTTGTTTGATCGTCGCTATATAGCTGAAATAATGCTGAACGCGACTTAATTCTCTCTCCCTCTCTCAAAATACCTTAGTGGAGAACGATGTCTTGATGTAGTATCAGACGGACTGCTGAATGATTGATTGACATTCCTATAGAGACACTCATGTTGAACGCTCCATGCCACGGGTTGATATGCGAGCTCTGATGCAATACGGTTGCAATGTCTAAGCACTTACGTCATTATGCGATCAGATTACAAGACCGGTTCTATGAAAGTGTGAATAAATGTTGCACGTTCCCCGAACACGTGATGTGCCAACTCCACATCTGGAAAAATACTTGTAAAATTATTTGGTGTGAGAGTTCTCATAAAATGGAATCGTTTACCCTTTATCTATACATATGTATCGTCTCTAAATTAACTGAAATTATTTCGAATTAAGTAGGTAACTGCTTATATTATTTCCAAAAGACAAATTCCATGTAAATCAATGTTTTGTTGCGTTGGGATACGCTGATTAAAGTTACATATTACAGAATGAGATCGACTCCGAAAATAGTAGCGAGAAGCACATTATGACTAGTCCAATGCTCGCTAAACCGCACCACGTCCTTTGTCATGGTCAGACCAGTCACAGCTATTTTCGAACTGTGATAGAGTAAGTAGAAATAATGACATCTCGCTTTCCGTAGGAAAGGAAATACATCATAAGTGATGGCGACCTGCATACTTGTGATTACTATTGCTTTGTCCTTGGTCTAGAGCATGAAGGATATTTGTGATTAATAGTGTTTTGTCCTTGGGCTATGATATAGATTATACGAAATATCATATCTTTGAAGATGAGCGAAGTAGAATCATATCTGAAGCCAAACATAATATGGTCTCGGCGGTAGTGAACACAGTTGTCAGCTTCTATCGAAGACATAACTACATGTCTTTTTTTCTTTCTATGTCATTACAGTATAATGACAGTGGCGTGCGACAAATGAAAAACAGAAGAAGCGGAAACAACGGAAAATAAAGCTAAGAATCATGGCACATGAATCCCTAAAACAACGAGGCGGGAGAAGATAGACATCACATGGCAATGACAGAGCGAGCAAGCATTACATAAGCGTTTTCTTGACTGGACATCATGCTACTGTGTGTCACACATTTCCTGAGCAACGGATTTTCGCAAATATATCGGAGTCATTTTTCCATCAATCCAAAATCTGAGTAAAACTTGCGAAAATAAACGTTGAATTATGATGTGATGGAGGCAGCTGCAATGTTTCTTTGATTCTGAGGATTTGATTTCTTGAAATTTTGCAATAGAATTTCATTGATCTAAGAAAAATTGGGTCCGATGTGTGGACGAAAAGCAGCTTAGTTTTAAATGTGAGACAGACAGTAAACATCAGTATCAGACTTGACATTCAGTAGTCGGTCATTTTTTTCTTAAAGAATATTCGCGTCCATAATCGAAACAATCGATTAACAATACTCAATCAATAAACATGTCCAAGCGGTGGACATAACGCAAAATATATAAGGACAATATAGTTTCTTGCGAGAGGAATGGTTAACAGTTACCAACAAATCCGTTCTAATCGTCTATCTGTTGAACAGTTCTCGGTCGTCATTGCAAATGAATTCCAAATCGGTAGCGTCGTCCGTCTGTCCGTTGTCCATGTTAACACGATATCATCTGAAGAATTATATTAACACCTTCCAAATTCATACCACATATGATGCTGACAATGGTACAGAAGCATACTAAAATGACCGATCGTATCCCATTTTATTTCCAGCATCGTTAATAATCTCATGTATGTTCGATGGAGTACAAAGTCTTTCTAAATTTAGGCAATATTTGTATCTGGTTAATAGTCAGAAGCCTATTTAATAAGACTGACCTTGGTTTAGTTTTTCAAGGTCAGAATATTATTAATGTTCATATTTTGTTATTACCACAAAACAACTAAGACGACTATAGCCAAGCATCCTAAATTCAATCAACAATATCCAGTTAGCGATGCACCAATTTTTCAAGGTCAAATAATATATTAAATGTAGATTCAATGCCAGATTCAAGGCTGTTAGCACATCTTTAGAAGTATTAGAGCTATCATTCCCTTATCCAAAATACAGATGCGTATGCACATTGACCAGAATCTTTTTGAAGATGACTGACCTATTTCAAGTTCACATTACATGGTTATGCTGTTAGCACAATAGATTTACGATATTTACTTCTTAGATGCATGTCTCTTTATAGACCGGATTGAAATTGACTGACCGTGAGCTATTTTCTAAGGTCAAAGTAGGACTGTCTGTCCATAATTTTATTGCGCATTCATATTGGATCATAGCCAAGCTGTCCATACAACATATACACGGTGCACGTACTGTGACCGAACTTCGTTAATTTAAACCACATGCACCGGAATGCCAACAGCCGACGGATTTTGTGCCCTTTCGAATAGCTTTCTCAGAATATGCCCATATTTGAGCTGATTAGGCGTCAGGCAATGTGTCGTATATTTCATCTCCCTTTCTTTGTTTTGAATGTATATATCCGTGTTTGTTTTGACTTAGAAAAGACACCAGGATGCCGTTTCCGCCTGCACGCTTAAAACTAAAGTGTTGAAACTTACTCGTAAAGTGTTGAAATAACCCCTTAAGTGTATCCACAGGGACTGTTCTTTGAGTGTTGTCCCTGTGGACACACTTAAAGGGTTATTTCAACACTTTACGAGTAAGTTTCAACATTTTAGATTTAAGCGTGTGGACTCGTGTGGACAGCGTTTCCTCCGTATAAACACAAGTGTTTTGGTAATTTCACCTGGTAGTTCCTCTTATTTTCCTCAATGCAATATACACATAGCGTACAGATATGTACCCTCATGGTATTTTTCGACTCGCTATGATATGATCCCTCATCAGGACCTGATTGGGCGTCTTAGTTCATTAACAGTATCGCTGTTCAAGAAAACTGATCACTGATATAGTAATGTCAGAAGTCGCAAAGCATTCTTCAGCTCTATTACATACAAGGGATATTATTCATATGGTGTTTATTTTTTTATAGAGTTGCTTGAATTTCTGATTAATGATATCTATGTGAAATTTGGCAGAACAATATATTAACAGCATATAGAAATGCCAATGAATACTAATTGTGCACCCATCTTGGCTGACCTTCATCTGTTCTTATATGAATACGACTATACGCTGGCGATTTCAATTTATACGCAACATCCTTCTCATTCACAAAACGCTTTATAAACGATCTTCTCGCTGTGGATACTCGCTATTTATATGATGCAGTGAATGATACACTGGATTTGAAGGAAACTACAGATAGCCCTAACGGCACGTCGTATTTAGACCTATTAGCGTGCGTTCTCTCTCCTCGACTTCACGACAAGAGAGATGACTATAACTTCGACATCGTAAACTATCCCTTTCTGGAGAGTACTATTCCAGGGTTATTCAAAATATAGGAAGGGTTGCGATCGTTACCAACACAGAACACCCAGGCATCATATGAACGCAGAAAACTCAGAATAATCTGCGAGGACATCGTCAACTATCCTTAGCGTGTAACGCCCGAAACACTCGAGATTTTGACTCCTGTGTTCCCTTGCAGAGTAGACAATCAGAGCCGAAGTGGGACTGTCAGCCGTATACGACAAAATCGTAGACTTTCTTCCGAACGAAGGGATAGCATTCGATGGAACAACAATAAGGCCACAACTTATCGACGCGCAAAATCAGCCAGTGGAGAGAACGTTTGAGATATGACAACGGTAATCGACATTTTGAACAATCCGGTAGATATACAAATGCGCACCGGAATATGCAGACAATATCGTGAACAATTTAGACAGAAAAATCACACAAGACATTTAATTTATTTTTTTTATACAAGAAGAAATGTCTGAAGCTCAGACTAACGCCATTATAAAATCACTCTCAGCTTTGATAAAGGCATTCATAAATTTAATAGAAACCTCAGACTACGTGAATTTCATCAGCAGAAACACCGGACTCAACAAACAATAAACCCGTCGTACATAACAAGCGTCACAAGGAACCCAAAAAGGAATGGACCGACAATTTTTGGATAACCCAAATAAACAACCACATGATAGGGACAATTATGTAATAAAAACTAATCTAGACCTCAAACGGCGAAAAGCAACCTAAAACTTACAAAACAATACCAATATCATTATTAAAGATGTCGACAAGGGAGGCGCTGTGGTTATAATGCATTTGGATTTTTATCGGGACATATCGGACATTGGCGTCGGACCTCACATGTATGTATTCTGAATACGAACGTGCAGTCTGTAAATACTCCCTAGTTTGGGCCTTTTTCACTATCTGGCGGTCACATCACTCTATCTGGACTCACAGTCATTATTAAAGAGGTCGCCACAGTCACAGAAATATGTAGTCAGTACATTTGTCAGTGGGCCAGATGATTTATTGTACGAACTTGCCTTCTGTAAGTACTCCCTCGTTTGGGCCATTTTTTTTCTCTCTGGCGGTCACATAGTTAATCATTTTCCAACAGATGACTTAGGGCTATTACATCATCGCTCTGAAATATTTGTATTTAATATCGTTGAGGCCGATACCAGGGCCCGTGTGGTCATGTCATTCAAAAAGTTCACATGAACATCTAAGAAAGCCTGGCTGGGATACAAATCATCACAGGGATCATTGCCTGGCTGGGATACAAATCATCCACCACAGGGATCATTACAGGTTCTTGTGACGTTTTTAGAAATATGCAATCAGTATATTTGTCTGTGGGGTAATATGACTTATTGTCAGCACGCCGGCATCGTTTTTCGCCACCCTTTTAATGTAGCGTTCAATATCAGTTCGACGCTATTAGATAACAATAACAAAAAAATCTTCTCCAAACTACACGATTAAAGTCTAATATATAGCCACATTCTTACCAAATCTGAACAACTCTATTTAATAGATTTTGATATTAAAACTAGCAATTGTTATGGATATTCTAACATTCACAATTCCCTAGTTAATAAAAGCGCTGTTAGAACAACCCATGTCTGTATACTAGTACATCACCGTTATACGGTCGGACTATCTCAACTTCAGGCCTATTGTTGCCGGTCTGACATGCCCTATACATCGCACAAGTAATCAGGTTGGCATACACTTGAAACCGTATGTGAAATAATAAGTAGTTAGGTAAGAGAAGTTTATATTGTCTTAGCTGTTAACCAGTAAAGGTACAGTCAGTCAGCTTTATAGCAATATACCGCATGAATAATCGAAAACTGGGTGAATAAACATCTCGAGGTTTTGGAATCCAGATTGAATAACTAGTCATTACCAGTCAGCGTTAAATTCATCTTAGAGAATTACATTTCTTGACCCAGCAATGGGTACCGAAATGGTTTCCAGGCACAGCACAATAACCTCAGTTTATCTAGAGGAAATAACTAATTGATACAGGAGTAACAAATATGGTCCACAAGAAAATACAGCATTTAGAAACACATGAAAAATATATTTGGATGTTTGTTTCAGCTTATGGCAGGAGTACCATGTTTTGCAAAGGCTGCAACTAAATAAAAAAATACCATGGAAAGCATCTGTAAAAGTTTAACCTTTCTCGACATTTTGATAATAACGAAAACAAACTATCCACTGATTGGTATCATTAAACCCACCGATACGAGACAATATCTTCATTTCAAAAGCAATCATGCAAGCTTTGCTAAGATCCATATTTTATATAACCTTGCCATGGATCTGCCCCATTGTGACAAAAGTCACTGAGGCTTTATAAATTTGAAAACGATTTGGCAATCAGGGCTTTTCCGAAAAAGACCGGTCTGAATAAAGCCAAATCACATGACATTACATTTTTAAGAACACCCAAACCGAAATCAATGAGCTAAAATATGGTCTTCGTGGCCACATACAATCCGCGTCACTTGGACATATATTCCAAAATTGGGCAAAATATGAACATACTGCACGAGAGTCCAGTAAAAAATGTGAATCTCATTAAAAACCAGAGACAGGCTCCTCCGAAAAGCTGCTAACCCGTGTCACATACACTCTAAGAAATATTCAGGGAATAATCCTAAATAGAACAGGCTGCACATCCACAACTCAATTTCAGGGATTTTACCTGAAATCCAGGGATAATTTCCTGAATTTCAGAAAAAAAGATCCCCGAATGAGAGGATTTTTTCTGAAATTCAGGAAAATTTACCACCCAGCTAAGTAAGTTCTCGACCCTATTCAGGTACGTAAAATCCCCTAAAATTCAGCTAATTTAGCTTTAATTCATGGATGATATACCTGAATTTCAGGAAATTATCCCTAGATTTCAGGTAAAATCCCTGAAATTGAGTTGTGGATGTGCAGCCTGTTCTATTCAGGATTATTCCCTGAATATTTCTGAGAGTGTACGTCGAAAATAGCCGAATGGGCCCCAACACTCCTCGGCTATCATTTATTGTCTACACTCACTAAACATGCATTACATAAGAAGTATTTTCGAGCTTTGACAACTAGGTTTAGTTAAAAATGCGATCTAGTAGAGATGACTTTAGTTCTCTCATACGATGTTGGGCCATATCATCTTTTGCCAAGGCCTTAATTGATGAAAAACAATTTTCGCTGGTAGTGGACGAATGCCTAGCTCTAAATATCTCTTCATACTGCAATCATGTAATTTTATCCAGGAAAAATAGGTGAGTCATCTTCAACAGGTTTCTGGTTTATAAACATAGATCAAGGGCAGTCATATTCAATAAACTTCAGGTTCAACGTCAATTGCATATATGGGGTATAAATTTGGACAATATAGATATAATCATTTATGAAATATCGTACTAAATAGAATCTCACCTGGACAAAATAGGTCATGGTCAGTCATCCCCAATACACTTCTGGACCATCGCCAGATGTATACATAGTATTGATTCAGAAAGTCTAGCTATAATTATTCATGTTATATCATAATAAACAGTACATGACCTTGAAACCGTAGGTCGAGGTCAGTCAACTGGGACAGGCTTCTATAGTCAATCACCAGTTGCATATGTAATATAAATTTGGATACCCTAGGTTTAATCCTTCAAAAATTAAGGCAAATACTAGCATTCGACCTTCAGAAAATAGGTCAAGGTCTATCATTTTCAATAGATTTCTAACCAGCTAGATATGTGGTATGACTTCAAATGTCTGGCTATATGTCTTTCTTGAAATATCGGATAGATAGACGACCCTAACGGTGACAATGCACTTCCGGCAGAATTGCCCAGCGGCAAAAACCACGAAAAATCACAAAATGCACACTATCGATGCGGTACATGTGAATACCTGACATACGGCTCATCATTTTCATTCAAGAATAGTGTCTTTACAGTTGAGTGAAACACGAGAAATGTGATATATGTTACTAAATGTGGATGCATGCAAATTACCATGAACAGTCGAATTATCTATAAGACCTCGTGTCGACTGCATAAACAACAAATGCCTCTCCTAGAAATATTTTTTGCGTGCGAGCATAGCCAAATTTCAAAATATACCCTTTCTAGAAGATTTTCTTCAACTGCATGGTTGGAAATTCGCGAAGATTCGTTTATTTCTCCATATTTTCTTTCAGTAAACAGATAAATTAGGCAAAAAATGCGAAATACTCCTATGTAAGTCCGTACAGTAACTTCTCTACGTACATATATTCAACGCAGAAGCTTCCAACTTCACGCAGAGTCCTAAGCAATAGTCAACCAATACTGATAACTTGGGATTATGTTTGTCGAATATAGCAACTGCTGATTACCTGATACCAGCAGTCTATCGTTAAGATGTTCAGCTTTCCTTGAACATTGATTTCGACTGATCATGATCGTACTTGTTAAAGAAACATATTGTTGCTAACGGATTAACAGTAACATTGTGTCAATAGTATCGCCGATATATTTTGCACTAATGCCTTAAACTTGTATGTTCTTTGAAAAATCTTTGTTACGCAGAAGTGCACATCAGAGCCATTTGATTTTTGGCAGTTTTAACTTTTACCAAACTTCTTTCTTCATCTCTAACGTTGATAGAACTTTGAAATATGTAAAACCTGCCAACAATCACAGGATTCTGATGCGCATTTCTGCTTTATTAACTTTTGTTTCAAAGACCATAATGGTGTAACTCAATATCACAGAATATATAGGCGATATTGTTGGCATATTAATCCGTTAGCAATAACACCTTAGAGAAGTTTCTGTAACAAGCACAGTCATGATAATCGACTCATTCGCAAGTTCTTCTTGATATCCGGTGGCAGTAAATCGAAGTCATTCCGTAGATTTCCGCTCACTAGTGATGTAATCATTACTCAAGTGCAAAATTCAACCTAAAGCTAATTTCTAATCCGTAAAATTGTTTCTTTGATAGCTGATATATATAATACTGTACTTCTGTTCCTCATACTTTATCATATATCTGTATGAAGTCATTACGTTAAGGATGTCCGCTGGTGGTAAATCGAAGTAATTAACTTTTTGAATAATGTGTGTTGTTGCATTCAAAATTGTGTAAAATGAAGAAAAACAAAGAAAAAAGTATAGGTTGGTGTGCATTTATTAGCTGAAAAGCCTGTAAATGGACTGACCCATACTCCATTTAACCCTATCTGGCCTGGGCTTTTTGGGCGATTTTTCGGTCAGATTTTTCTAATTTTTTATTTATATAATTCCTCTCCAGAACTGCATGATAAATTAGTAAATATTATTGTGATGCGAAATAAAATAGTTTTTGTCCACTTTTCATCGCGGAAAAGCAGAAATTGTAATGGAAAATGACGAAAATATAACTTTTCTGGTACCTCACGTGGCCGCCATCTTGAATTTACCCATGATTCTCTGCTCGGGGGGTTATGCAAATAGGCTCAAAATGGCCCCAATATGGTAAACTATAAAGTCTCGGAGTGTCAGCTCTTTATATTTTGTCGTTCCGGAGATAGCGTAGAAAGTTTGGTACCCAGGCCTGGTAGGGTTAATAACCCAGAAAACACAGGGAATAACCCTGGTTTTGAAGCATATTCATGAAAAAATCATATAAATATTATTTAACTTTTTCTTATATTCTAACTGTTTGAAGATAATCACAATGTCTATCGCAAATTCTCGGTTGGACTATCTCTTAACGTAGGAAAGGGATATAACCTACTCCCAGGTAAAAACATGGAAAATGGCCGCCAAAGCTCAAAACCGCCAGCGGACTACCTTAAAATAGCTTTCCTGTAAGATACTTGGCATTTATATAAAACTTTACTAGAAATCATCGGAAGCTGTCAATTTAAGATTGCATTCTGATTTTGAAGTTGATGGGTTTATTCTTTCTTTTATACTTCATCAGACAAAAACTGTTTCAATAAATCGGTATGGAATGAAATCAACGAAAGGCATGAAATCTATATGGATTTGAAATTTGTTACAAATGGTGACAAGTCACAAAATGTTGAATTTTAATCAATTTCCAAAAGCAGAGATTAGTTAAAATAAAATTCTGTGAATCCTAATGAACCAATGGCCAAGTAGAAAAAAAGACAGAGGAAGCAGTAATTTCCGATCCTGGTCTTTGAATTTAAAGTCACGTGCTACATGTGTATCTCAGGATTTTTATAGTTATGAGTTGCTCTACATAGCTGCAGAACGGCATGAACTTTCCTACCAAATCGGGTCATAGGGTGAAGCAAGGCATGGATAGGATATACAGGGTAGGTGTCCGCGCCCCGATTGTGGGACACATCCCACGGGGGTAGTTGATGGGTCATAATTGTATATTCATGTCCCGGTGTGAAGGTGAACGTTGTCTTGGTTAGTGGTTGTCCGTCGGACAGCCATTACTGAGACAGGTTGTCCATGGACAACATGTACTGTTGTGAGTTGTCTCGGGACAACTGATACTATCACAGGTTGTCCATGGACAACTACACCCGGGGATACGTTGTCCGGCGATAGAAGTGGTTGTCCAGGTTTTATCGCGATTATAACTAAGTCGTATTAAGGGTTGTCCGTCACCTGGGAATAGTTGTCCAGTATCAGGCCTCAGCATGCAAATCGGTTCAATACGGCAATGATAGTATGCGTAGCCGATAGATAGACTGTTTTAACCCTAACAGATCTGGGTGATTTGGAGGTTGTCCCCGCCTGAGGATGGAGGTTGGGGGGAATTTCAACGCCCCATCTATTTTCGTTATATCTTGGGTAGCGGG
Organism: Hanleya hanleyi; assembly: GCA_036873755.1. Taxonomy (NCBI): domain Eukaryota; kingdom Metazoa; phylum Mollusca; class Polyplacophora; order Lepidopleurida; family Hanleyidae; genus Hanleya; species Hanleya hanleyi. The sequence continues at coordinate 2,268 of JAVTVY010007327.1, read as the reverse complement.
CTGAAACTATTTTATAGTTTATTTGAAAATATTTGAGTCAAACTCTATGATGAAATGCTAAACAAGTCAAGATGGTCGCCATCATGTCGTCACAGTGACGTCATCTTTTCGGAAGTCATTTTTCGCTTCTTCTTTTTTTGGACAGATTTTTCTTATTTTCCGATATTTTATATCAAAAACTAATTCATATGATAGAGAATAATTAGTTTTGGCAAAATAAATTACTTTTATGCTCTTTTAGGAATACGAAAAAAATGAACGGAAATGACCGAAAGCACAATTTTATGGGAATATAGCTCTCTTCTTCTCTTCGTACTCACCCGTATAAATAGTTTTAATACCCCGTATGCTTAGGAGATGAAAGCACGTACACTATATATGAAACAGTCTCTTCGATTCACATTCACATTCGAATTCACAAATTCGCATCTGAATTTTGGGCCGAATTTTCCAATCAGATTTTTCCAATTTGAGTCCATGTAATTTTTCCGAAAAAATATTGTGTCGTGATGCCATGCGGTGGGGTTAACCTGCAAGGCCGTTTTTTTGCGGGGGCCTTCGTACCAAACTTTTTATCCTCTATCCGGAACGATAAATACTTGAGAGCTGACACTCCGTAGCTTTGTAGCTTATCATATTGGGGTCTTTTTGAGTCTATGTGCAGAGAATAATGGTTAAATTCAAAATGGAATCCATGTGGGTATGTTGGTTTTCTTAAAAACGTTTGCTTTACTGCATGGAAAAGTGGACTGAAACTATTTGATTTACTAATTTATCATGCAGTGTTTGCGAAGAAATGAAACACAAAAATGCCTTTTTTAATAATTTAGCTTTCGTAGCTAAAGGAGTACGAAAAATATTTATAATGAAAATTGGCTAAAATAGATTTAAAACTACTTTCAGGGAAGATGACTTCACCGTGTGGCCATTAGAGTGACCATTGTTAATTGTATTACATCATCCTGTCAAGTTTCACCCCCTAACGGAAATGGTTAAACATATCGGTATTCAGGATAATTGGGGTATGGGGGGAGGGAATGGTGGGGGGGGGGGAGCAGTATACTAAACAAGTCATCGTTAATGATTTCGTTCTGAAACGCTAAATATTTCTTGCAGAAATTGTCGTTTCGCACAGGCTAGGAAGATATGATATAAGGAGGCGGGGGGGTGGCTGGGGGAAGACGGTCTTCCTACCCGGCAGAGATTGACACCAAATGCTCAAGTGACTTGGTCATTACGGTTAATTAGCAGTTCTGATGTTTCAGTATATAAAATTAATCTGAGAACAAGCAGATTCGGATTCAACACCCTCGGATTTACCTGAAACAAGCACATTGCAATACAAAATGCCGCAACTTCTGTACCTACAGTGTCTTTCTCAAAATTAGAATTGTGTTAGTTTGCCTCCATCTTATTATACAGGCCTACGTGGATTACTTTGATAGCGAAATATGTTGTTGTATATAAAGTGTACACAAAAACACTGTTGACTGTGATAGGAAGAAACTGACGAATAATACGTCAAATATATTTGGAAAATAGAACTAAGTAATAGGAACATTAAAATATATGTAACAAAACGTTTGCCTCAAAATATAATGTCCACCTGGCGTCATTAATCCACAAATGATCCGTGAAAAAATGAGCATGGAAAATATGATAATGTACCATAATAAAAAAAATAATGTGACACGGATGGGATTCGAACCCACAACTTACTGGAACCAGCTCATCCATATTACCGCGCCTCTTTCCCCTGCACTACTTGGGACAGCTGCCAACCCACTGAAAATTTGTCACCTTTATACCGTGACCTAGTTTGTCTGATAATACGATGGACAGCTGGTCATGGGGGACAGCTAATATTGCCACTGTTGTAATAAGAGAGGCTGTCCCCCATGTCCGGGTGCAAATATAATATATAATGCATTACAACATGTACAAGAGTAATATGTATCGAGTGGACTGGTACCTAAAACTGGGTGTCCCCCGGAGGGGGACACCCAGTTTCAGTCAGGACAACCACTGCCAGGTACAGGTTGTCAGGACAACCAATACTGCGGGACAACCATTATTGCTACACCGGTAGTCTTTCATGCGATAGGGAAGGGAGGTGCATGTACACAACCAGAAAAATTGTGATGTTCAACACTAAAAAATATATGGTGTTCAATTTGCACCGACACCATATATCTCCAACACCCTTTATTGGTGTTGGCCAACACCATTAATTGATGTTGAAATAGTATTAGCATTAGTCAGTGAACA